>JAJHPF010000005.1:6447700-6521986 GCA_024447775.1 Carex cristatella | reverse complement strand
ATGTAATAATAATAATAATATTTTACTTTTGATCTGTTAATTACCTTATGTAATTATAATACTAACCATCTACTTTGTTTTTGTAGATACACCCGGGGTTATGTGATGGACCATTTCGGTACCGTTATGTTTCCTGATGCCAGCGGCGACGGCATCCCCATGATGTATTTGCGACTTCTGACGGATTTTGATAGCCCGCCGGCCTACAACCGGGGTGGAGCCGTGTTAGCACATCTGTATCATAGCCTCTGCACAGTTTCAAAGGTTAGTCATTATGTTGTTTGATACTTCATTATTTCATCAATCAGTCAAATGAAATTACGACCAATAACCTCAGAAATACAAGTGAAGGCCAAGCAGATGTATGGGCTGGTTCTTTTGTTGCAGCATTGGTCCTGGTCACGGCTACGGGTGGGCCGCCCTATCCCCAATGAGCCAGAGCCAAATTGGGGACATCAGGACAATGATCAGGACAATGATCCGGAGCGATGGCCGGTCTACGGCCACCGCTGGCATGGTGTCCACCACTATCGGAATGAGGGGCATGGACGTACCATAGGTATCAGGATGGTGCGTTTACAGCTGCAGAGCTTGGACGAGTCGAAGGTGGAGTGGACACCATACGCACATCTATATGAGGAACAGCAGTTGCCTCTTCGTTGTCTTCAGCACCGTGACAGCTGGTGGTACCGAGGCCCGCTAGTCTGCTTCTGAATAGTGGAGCACCACTATCTAGATCGGGTACTTCGGCAGTACGGAGATGAGCCATTGATCCCAGTGGATCTGGCATTACCCAGGGAGGAGATCATGAGACTGCACAGGTAAGAAATTTAATTAATTATTACATCGACCGTTCCATATCCCAGTAGACCCATTGCAACTAACATTTAATTTACAGGATGTCGCACGCCGGCTCTATGGACAGAAACTAGCGGCTACACTTGGCAAATTATTATGGGCAGTTTGAGTTTCCGGCAGAGCCTCAGATATACCAGATGCCTAATGAGATCACTCAGACCTCAGGATCTCATCTGTTGAGGTACACGACTTGGTACCAGAGGATTAGCGGGGCGTCAGTATATCTGCTAGGCGATTACAGCGCCTATCTCCGCCAGACACTGCATGAGAATCTATCAGGTCACCAGCCTACCGGACGTCGCTGGGCTCGCTCGATAATTAATCCAACACATTTATATTACTTGTTCATTAAATACTTATTACATAAATATGTTGACTAATTTCTGTTTGTTTTTTCAGTTATTGGTGTCTATTAAAGCCGTTGCGCATGCTGTCAAGTTGCTCGGGATCAAGGGCTGGCGGAAAGTTGGATGGAGCAAGTTGCAGGAGCATGGCCCACTTATCGATGATGCCGGACAGAGTGGGCATACGATCAACATGTTGCGCGACGCCAGAGAGAACATTGATTGGCGGGCGGTAGAGCCAGACGAGCCAGATGCGCCGCTAGTCTGCACTCAAGATATGCCATCTCCACCCCGCTTGGACGCGGATTGGGACTATTATCACTGGGTGCTGTCTAATTCCGGCTGAGCAGTCCACTACAACTCCGAGGGACGTCCAGTGCAGCCACCGGTAAGTCGTATTTGTTATGAGTCGAGTAATTATTAGTAGAAAAATTTATATCATTGTTTGGTTTGGTTTGCAGGGTCCGGCTAGCATGCTGCCGCCGCCGCCACAGCCACCGCACGACGAGCCTTCATCTTTCGACCACATGGAGGATTATGGGCTGACTATCAGTCTCGATGAGATTGAGAGCCTATCACCATCCATGCCGAGACGATATCCTACAGCAATGGCACACGACGGTGAGGCCAGCGGGTCACAGGCCCCTTCTGACTATGCGGCTGGGCTGGTAAAGACTTTCTTCTCTACAACCCCGCCAGCTACTACTCTGGGGGATGATGATCCGTGGGAGACCGCATCACGTATCAGGAGAGAGGCTGATGCCGCTGCTGTTGCTACACGTGATGCGGCCTGGTTGGGGCTGCCCAAAAGGGTTAACAGAGGACATCCGGCTGAGCGATACTCTCCTTCTCCGTTTAGACGATAATAGTTTTTTACTTTTATTGTTCCATAGGATTTACATTTGGATCTGTTATATTTGTCATTTTATAGTTGTATTATCTCTGTTTATTTATTTATATTTGGATCTGTTTGTCATTTGTTATGTTTGGATCTGTTTATTATCTCTATCGTTTGTTATTTTTGATCTGTTATGTTTGTCATTTACATATCGTTTTTCTCGTTAAAGTCATAATAAATTTAGTTGAAATAAATCAATCAACTAATTTTGTTAATTAATCGTCTTAAAAACGAGAATTTCAAACGATTCGTAACATATAACATCAAAATTATATTTCAAATATTCAGAGCGAATTTGATACTTACAAATTACTCAAAAATTATATATCAACTGTCCAGATTTCAAAAAAAAAAAAAAACCTAATTTGTATTAGAAACCGGCGGCTTAGTAGCCGGTTTGGACATTTTTGATAGAATTTGAGTTTCGTGGGCAGAGTTGGCGAAATGTAAGTTTTAATGAGTATGGATAAAAATGACGGCAATTATAGACGCGGCCTGGATTGAGTTTAAAAATTAACTGAAACATTACGTTATTGTAGAGGATGCATATTGGTCAATTATTCGGTGGGTCAATTTCTATTCCATGTTCTCATTTCATCTCCATTTTTAACTACCACTAGAGGTCTCAATTTATAGAGGGCTCAAATACTGAAATACCTCATTGATTTAGTGTTACTTTAGAATTTGATTTTTCCAATTAAATATATCCTTTTTCTAGAAAGCATCATACGATCTTTAATTCAATGAACACGCAGTGTAAGATGGTAATGGACCATGGTACCAATTTATTTAATTGCATCAATGTTAAATCTTATTCGGATAGTTGCATCTGGATTGAAACAAGTGGGTCCCGCATAAATTAAAGAATTTCATGTTTAGTTTTGGTTAAATATGGCAAGATAGCAGGCTGGGTAAGAACGGTATGGATAATATCTGATTCATATCGATCTATATTTGAAAATTTAAATGTAAATATTTGATATCTAAATATCTATAATGTTGATATAGTTTTATGTTTCAATTATTTATATCTGAATAGTAGATATATACCATATATTTTAATATATATTATTTTTTTTATGTTATTCATAGGGGTGTAAACGGATACGGATTATCCGCGGATAATCCGTTCCGAATCCGCTTATTATCCGTATCCGGATTAAACGGATACGGATACGAATAATTTTAGTATATGGAAAAATATGCGGATACGGATACGGATACGGATAATTCCGTGAGGATATAAACGGAGCGGGTATCCGTATATATCCGGATCCAAAATTTAATATGTCAGCAGCTTTCAATTCATTTCATCCTTGCGAAATTTTCAAAAAACATACATATTCATTTAAGTCCAAGAATCTTGGTAGAAAAATAATATAATATATTAGAATAATAGATTGGTTCTCTGAACCAATAAACAATTAGTCATGCATAATCATCACTGTGCAAACTTAAAAAGACTATTAAATTTTTGTCAATTTAGGTAATCAAATTAGGTAATTTAAAATTATGAAATTTAGTAGAATTACTCAATATCCGACAATTATCCGCTCTGTATCCGTATCCCTATCCGTGGATTACCCGTTCCGTATCCGTTTAAGACAGATATGGTTTTCAATTTTGATATCCGTTTACTATCCGTATCCGTATCCGCTTGTTAAAAAACGGATACGGATATGGTATTAGCATTATCCGCTCCGAATTCGCTTCGTTTACACCCCTAGTTATTCATCAACATAATTAAATAAATATTATGAACTTTAATATTTTTTTAATTTTTTATTATTTTAATAAATATTTGATTTGATTTGAATCTGTATCTGTGTTTATAATATCTGCTCCGTATTTGTATTCAAAATGGAGAAAGAATGCAAATATAATTTTACGGTACCGCTCTGTTTTCACCCCTACGGCTAAGCAGGGGCACAAAGACGCAACCGAAAATTTATATTCAATCAAATTAACTACTAATAATTTCATGTTTGGTTTTGATTAAAAAATAACTATCAAATAAATAATTACTTAAAACGAGAAAATACATATGAAATAAGTTTAGTATTAAACTAAATCTGGACACAACTAGATTTTTATCAAATTACTAAAATTCATATAACAATTAGTCGCAATATAATTCATACAGAAGAACAGAAAAAAAAAATTATATTTTTTTAAAAGAGTGGGGTTAAAATGTACTATTGGTTTTGTGCTCCAACCATACCTCATGTCTTTATCTTTGTTTTCGAAGTTCAAATAGTCGATCTGAATCGCTCAACATGTTCTCCATATTAAAATATGCTTAGAGACCAAATTTCATATTTTTTGGAATTTTTTTACTATTTTTTTAGATAGTTACAAAATCACTGTTTTTGGATGGTCCAGATGTAGTGATTTTGTAACTATCTAAAAAAATAGTAAAAAAATTCTAAAAAAAAATATGAAATTTGGTCTCTAAGCATATTTTAATATGAAGAACATATTGAGCGGTTCGGATCGACTATTTAAACTTCGAGAACAAAGATAAAGACATGGAGTATGGTTGGGACACAAAATCAATAGTGCATTTTAACCCCACTCTTTTTAAAAAATATATTGTATAATTTAAACATATCAAATGTATATTTTTAGTGAAAAATAAAAAATATGATACATGAGTCATCCAAACAAGTTAAATGAGAAAAGAAAAATCAAATTGAACGAATAAAAAAATAATTTAGTATATTAAAAAGTGTGAAGACTTATTGTTTTATTTATTATAAATTAAATAAAAAAATTCGACACACTGCGCACTGCCATTCTATGCATAGTCACAATATATGCGTATAATTCGCGAATAATTTGCGTTTTATTTGTTTTTTGACTTTTTCGAACCGAACTCCATTTAAAACACAAAAAATATATAATAGGTTTTATTCGCGAATAAAACACGAATTATTCGCAATAAAAAACATGAAAAAAATGTGATTTTTTTGTTGTTGTTTTCTTGTTGTACCGAATCATTCCCAAAATTTTAACTCCGCCGAACCGAATCTGAACTATTCGTTTATCACTATGGTACTACGAACAATCTGTCTTCCTCCAAGACTGACTAATTTGACACGGATCCAAATCTGTTCATTTTCTTGAGAAAAGAAGCACTCTCTTTTTCTTCCATCTAGAACGTTCAAAATTCATCACACGGCCTCAGTTACTTTTTACTTTTATATCAATTTAATCTATTGAAATTATTCAGATTTAATTGAAACCACCTGATGGATTTTAACCGGATTTTCAACCATCCAAATGGAAAAAAGGAGCAGATTTGGTTACAATTTGACACATCCTGGGATCCCGCGTTTTGATTTGAAAACCCCAACGTTCATTAGATTATCTGCAACAAAAACTCTGCTTCAGCTTGTGTAGTCATATTAATTCCCGAGCACAAGAAATGTGTAGTTAATGTATTAAATAATGGTAGTCAAATCTAACTTTAATTTCAGTTTCATCTAGGTTTAGCAAAATGTTAGCATGTTAATTGCCAAATTTGGTTTTATAAATAATAAACCATTGACCTAATATACATTCCAATTACGATATAATTGAAACAAGAGAAGTTTATAGAGAATTTAAATCGGCTGAAATTCGAGATCCTAGCCATTCAACTTTTTCTGTGCACGCTTTTCGGAACAGCTAGTTTTTCTGCGCATGCATCTCGGAACAGTTCGACAGCTGGATCCGAATTGCAAGAATTTCAAAAACATTGTTCATTCGTCTTGAATTTCAGCAGATTCGGATCCGTTTATAGAGGACATGTCGCTTCCTTGTTCAATTGTCAAGCATGTCATAAGGTAATTAAAACTTTTTGGGTGTTAATACTCGTCCTTGCTCTTGTTAATTGCTTGAAGCTTTTAATTAGGAATATAAAACCACTCTAGGATTAACTATTAAGTTTCCTAAATTAGTTTATATACACTTTTCTAAAAGAGGGTCCCAGTAACTTACCTGAATTAAGCTTTTTACAATATGCGTCTCTCTATTTTTTTTGTTTTTTTTTTAGTAAAGTGGAGGTCAAGCAACCTAATTATTTAATACCTTTGTTATTATAACAAATAATTTTTAATGACTCATGTAATATTGTTCTTATTCTTTTACAAGTAGAACTAGGATGTTTTTGAGCTCACCAAGTTCATTCTAAAACTATCGGATTGACTTCAAATTTGTCTTGATGGTAGAATTGTTTTTTTTATTATTATTATTATTTCAAGTAACCTGACCATTGCACTTGATGTCTTGTAGAGGATTTAATTTTATGATTATAAGGATTGCAAAAGTGTGTATATAATTCAAAAGAAATTCGATATATAGTTTAGGTTAACGATACTTTGATCCTTAAGCTCCCCAGCTAACAGAGAAGGCAATTTTTTTTTGGGTCTAGTATATATATATTTTTTCCTTTCACATACTAATGTCATTTCATACCTTTTTATTGACATCATTTTTATAGTTAATACATGCACCATTATTACCTCGTTCTATTTTTTCCAGTGTCTTGATGTTTGAAGAATAATTTCAGTGGTGGTTACTTCTACAAACTATAATATTCTCACTACTATTATACTGTTTATATTTAGTATTAATTTTATTATAATGTCTGTCTGATGTGCTTTAACAGTTTTCTGACAGAAACATCTCACGGCAAAAATACAAGTTTATTTTAATCGGTCTAAAACCCGGTAATGTAAGAACAAATAACTTATTCTTCAGACAAAATAAATATAAGAGATAATTTTGCAACTAATTATATTTCATTCAGCTAAAAACATCTTTAAAAATTCCCATCAATATAACAACAGGTTATTGACCTCATTACGTAGTTCATTATTACATGAACAAAAGATAATAAAATAAACTAAAACTGGTATCAGTTCTCATTTCAGGCAACTTGGGTTGCATTTTCTTTTGCAACTTGAGTTGCATGAGAACTCACTGTGGCAGACTCGACGTGATTTATAAGATATGCAGAGAACCTTCACTCCAACAAATGGAGCGCCGGTTCAGATTTGGCAGCACAACCGTATTTGTACGTGCTATATTTTCTGTGAACCCCTGTCAATTTTCCTGTACTGGCCTTCTGGTGCAGATCCACCATCAGTCGTGAGCATTCACTATAAAGTAACAAAAAAATAGCGAAAGATAAAATTAGATGCTTTAATGAAAGTAACATTTATAATTCTTCTGTATTAAATAGTATCCAGAAGATATCTCAAACAACACATTATATGCTTTAATGGAAGATTATATAACATTCATAATATCTTTTGTATTAAATAATATCCAGCAAACATCTCAAATATCACATTACATGCTTTAATGAAGATGATATAATATTCATAATTTTTTTTTTATTAAATACTTTTGATGCAGTGCAAAATAAAATAATTTTTTTGCTTTAGCTAGGAATATTATACATAAGAAAGAAAATTACTTAGAATCTATCTAATTTTTTCTAAGTAATTGATAATAATTAATCATAAATCAATTTGATTTTGTCTATGGTTACTGCACTTACATTATCTGGTCTTCAGAATAGGTAGAATGAAACTGGCTAGTTTTGGTCCAGAGCTTGTATCCCTTGAGTGAGCACTGTGCAGTGTATACTGCTGCTGCGGCGAGGAGAGAAGGTCGGTACCGCAACATGTTGTAATCCACCAAGCACAGCTCCATTAGAAAATATGAAAGCAGTTCCATCTATGATCACAAAACAAAAAATAAATAAATTGTTGGGTAAATTAAAAACAATCATATTTTGTAAAAACAAGTAGATTATAATAGTATAATAACCTGTTTATCAGACTGAGCAGCCTGGAGAAAACGTTTCATGAAGACATATGGAGTCGGTACAGACATGTTGAATTGGAGAGTCTTTACCATCAACCATTCCTGATCAATGTTAAAAAAATGTTGCAATATAAAGATATTCTTCTTGGGACAAAAAATATACCAACTAGTTATAGTATTTGCAAAAGGCATTCCATATATGAACGCAATTTCACTGTTACCAGAGAGAAAGATAAAAGCAGTGACCTTCGCCCAAATTTGTTTATTATTTCGAAAGACCTTTGCCCAATTTTTTTCATGGAGAAAATAATTCTTGAAGCTAAAAATAAAATTTACTTTTAACCTATCCATTAAATAGGTTTTCTCGGCAAATAATTAAGCTGGTTTTGCCAAATAAAATAAACAGCCGAGTGTACACAGCAAGTCTATAATGCCTTCTTACCATGTTAAGGATTTCCTGACGTGTGTAGGCATGGTCAGAGATTTGCACCAGATCCTCAACTACGGGAACAGAGACCTCCTCATATTTGCATGCAAGTAGCATAGCAGTAACTCCAACCAGCTGCAACTTCTTTCGTTGAACATTTTGCCGTTCTAGGAACCGGTCAATAATGTTCACAGTTAGATACAGCGTCTCATCCATGAGCTCAAACTTGTAATGCACCTGAATAAGGAAAAGAAAGCAACAAAAAAAATTTAATATAGGTGAGTTACATAAATTAAATTCCGACAATTTAATCCTGAAAATCTAACAAGCTTTTTTTATCACAAGTTTCAAACTGAACTTAAATAAATCAACTAGTTACAATTTTCATGTATGAAGATCATATGAACTATTGTGGAAAGATTTTGGTTATGTTTAGAAGTCGGGGCATTATATTCATTTTTCTTTAATTAAAAAATTAGGGGCACCGTTGTGATTTTTCTTACCTTAAATAGTTGGTGCATTTTTTGACATTTTTTTTACTTAACCTTGGTTTGAAAACATTACTAGTTTCACAAATCCGGCAAAATTACCTCAATGAGCCAGTCAATTAGAATAGCTCGCATCCGATCATTGATGTCTGATTGCTTAGCCATGTACCCGGGGTCCACACAACTTGTTTCCTGTGAAGTAAAATTAGTTAATTAATTACTTCTCAAATAAATAATATTAATACACTTTTCTAACTTAGTTAATAATCAAAGGGCTTATTCCTGAGAGATTACCACCTTTCCTCAAAGTTTGTTTTCTTGGAATAAATATTGCCAGATTAGCACATCTGGGCACCAAATTATATTTGGTAATTAGATCAAAATTATGACTCAATTTGGGATTATTTCACCAATTTTTGCAACATTAAATAGATTGACAACCCAATGAAATAATAGGTAACCAGAAAATTTTGAACAATGCATGACTAATTAACAGGTACCACACCAGACAAAAAACACATTTCCAAAACAGTACAAAAGTGCTTGATTTGAATATATTTGGCAAATAGACCAAAGTACATTTTACCACAGTTTTGCAACTTAACTCTACAACATTCCCAAAATTGTAAAATAAGGCTTGATTGCACATTATAAGAAGAAAAAGGTACCTCAATGTTTCTGTAAGTCCCATATATTTCTTCAACGTAGTCGATAACCTTTAACGGGTTCTTGGCATCTGCGCTATCTATATCAACCAAAGTAATATCTTCTGAAACATCTTCCATTTCTATCTCCGACTCCTCTGACTTCTTCATTGATCATAAGTTTCCAAAATAATTTCAGAAAATTAATGAGATTTAGTTTTTTTTTTCTTTTCTTTTAAATTGTGGGTACCATCAGACCTTTACAAGGGTATATATGGACAAGAAAAAAGTATGTACTAGACAAACCATGTATTCCAATTCTTCAACCATTGGAATTGGTGAGTCGCTAACAGATTTATGATCGGCCACTTGATAGACGGCCACTGGAAGCTGTTCTTTTTTGGCTATTGAAGCTGCAAAACTCCTGATAATAACAAATATCATCAAATTTAGGTTTCAACCATGGTGAATTTTTATGGGGGACGGGATCTTGATAGTGATTAGACAATCTTGACAATGACAACTAAATTAATTCAAAAGAAAAACTTAAATAATAACGACTTTTTAGCATGCCTAATATATTTATATGCATTATACACATATGGAGCATGCCTAGTATATTGAATTTCTATGTAAACATTACTTCTGATGATTGTCAAGATTGTTAAGTTAATAATTGTAACAAGATCCTAATTCCATATATATATTTGATTATTTCGTTTTATTTAATTTTCTTTACCGGGTCATGGGTCGATAGCTCGCAAGATTTTTTCTGCAAAGAACATAAAATGATTAGAGGGACAATCAGACAACATGTAACATTTTATCACAAGTTGAGACAGAGATAAAAGAAAGATATAAATTTGAAATTAATTACTCTGTCAGTTGCTTCTTGGTGACCGGACAAGCATATGACCGCGGGGCACCGACTAAATTTTCAATATTACTTAAAGCTCTGCGGTTACCCATTGCTGCAAATGGAAGGAAAGTAATAGGTTGAAAATCAAAGAAGAAAGAATTTAAACTTTTGAATTAGTTAGAAAAAAAAAATTACCCCTAAAATTAGTTGACGGTTTCAAAATAGCATGCCGGTTCTCATCAACTGTCTCCATTTCAAGCAGTACCTTTCAGAAGAAAAAGAAGCTCCAATTAATTTCAAAATTCAAGAAAAATAATATCAACCCAAAATTAGACAAATGTTCAGATCTTCTATTTGAAGAAAAACAAAAATCTTCATATTTGGAGATTTGAACAGGAAACAAGACAAGAACAGGATTTAGGACTAAGACACTAGCTAGTACACTACACTTCATCATCAGAAAAGAGCTCAGATCGGAAAATAATACTGAGAAAACCAACGAATACATTCAGATAAGTAATTTCTTTTCTGAAAGAAGATCAACCAAAAAGATCTACCAAACTCTTGTCAAGAACTATTGGCCTTGATAGAACAATTCTTTCCGACGAAAAAAAAAATCAAAGATTTCAGAAAACCTAGATTGATCCACAAACGATCAATAATAAAAAACCAAAAGAATCATCTGAACCAAAACCCCAATACTTTAGACAAAGCCTAGGTAGATTAAACTAACCTTTTTCTTTTTCTCTTCCTCAGGTTAAATTATTGCGCAGAAGAGAAAGAGAGAGAGAGCAAGAAAGGAGAAAAGGAAAGGAGATGAAAGAAGCAATTAAAGACGAGAGATGTTGAGAGAGCCGTTAATTGGTAGCGTCTCTCTCTATCGCTAAAAAAATAAATAAAAAAGGGGTTTTATCGCTTTTTTTCTCTCTCTGGCGGTGCGTCCAAAAATAGAAATGTAATAATAAAGGAAAGTTTGTTTTAGCCTCTCAATTATCGTACTAAATCCAATGGAGGCTTTTAATTTTTTTTTATTTCAATTAAGCCTTACACAGAAATCAATCAAATTCCTATTTTTCTTGCTCAATTAATCTTCTCCAGTTGTAAATTAAATACCAATTTGAACTATAACAGATTGATGGAATAATTGAAATTAAAAATTGTTTCAAAAAATGGAGATAATTTGTGTCCTTAGATGCGATTCCTTTCTCCTCGAAATTCAAATCAACGGCTACTAAAATTTGTCCGTCAGAAAAGGAAGAGAGGAGACCTGAACCGCTCCACGTGGTCTCTCCTAACGGCTACTGCGCGTGTTGCTTTGCTATTCAAAATTTGAGATTCCTTTCGCTTTCTATTTTTAATTCTTCCGTCTTTTACCACATCCTTTCCGGTAAATATTTTAACAGAATAGTTTTAACTTCATGCAGGGTACATTCTTTAGAATCAAAACAGCAATGTCTATTATTGTGCGCTGCATTCAGTGGAAACTAATCTGTTAAAATATTTACTAATACTTACCCGTTACCACTATCAGTCTACACTTACCCGGTCACTCCCTATTCTTGTAAGTGGGCCCGTCCATAGGCATTCGACACGTGTCGGTCAATCCCAGGAAGTAACATTCAATAGTCGATACGCTGCAGGTCGTTTAGCTGGATACGGTCCAATTTTTTGTCGGTTAATTTGTTTTAGTGCTCTGCTCCGTCAATAATCCAGGAGTCCGTATCCTCTGAGATATCTCAATTTTTGCGTGACCGACGTGTCCGGTGCCTATTCGGGGAAACATAGGGGGCCAGTTTTTTTAGCTTTGAGATTCGTGCAAAACGTATTCGAACGATTGAGATATTCCAAAAAGTCACGCAAAGTTTGAGATATCTCAGAGGATGCGAATTCCAATTATCCAGTGGGTCCTTTTCTATGTGCTCACATCATCTCCATTTCTATCTTCCAGTGGAGGTCTCAATTTTTAACTAATCTATCTATATACAACTCCAATTAAATACATTTTTCTTTTTGTAGAAATCATGATACGATATCCAATTCAATGAACATGCAGTGTATCAAGGTAACGGACCATGATACCAATTTATTTATTTGCATCTGGAGACTGGATTAAACAAATGGGTCCCGTATCAATTAAAGGATTTCATATTTGATTTTGATTAAATACGGAAGTCAAGGGGCACAGACATACCCGAAAATTTATATATAATCAAGATAAATTTTAAAATTATTTTTCTAATAAATAAATAAATATCAAGAAATAAGAAGGATGAGCCCCTCATTTCATCCCTGTTCTATGCCCTTTATTTAGGGGTGAAAACAGTATGGATAACATCTTATTCGTATTCGATTTTGTATTTGAAAAATTAGATGTGAATATCTGATATTCAAATATTCGTGTGGATATGGATACAAATATGATTTTACATTTCAATAATTTGTATCCGAATAGTAAATATATACCATATAGTTTAATATATATTATGAACAAATTTAGTTATTGACCTTTATAATTAGATAAATATTATGAACTTTAGTATTTTTAATAGTATTTTTATATTTTTTTTCAATAAATATTCGATCTGATCCGTATCTGTATCCGAAAAATTAAAAAAAATATATGGATATAATTTTACCTTCCACTCCGTTTTCACTTTTCACCCCCGCCTGTATTCATTGTTATTTTCTTAGAAATCTAGTTCTCAATATAAACTTTAGTAAGTTGGTTCTTCGGATTCCATCCCCAAAAAATAACTATTAAATAAATAATTAGATATTTAATACGAGAAAAATTTTCTATGAAATCCGTTTTGTATTAAACTAAATTTGGACACAACTAATTTTTTTTTTCAAAATATTAAAAACTTGATAATAATAAATAATATGATTAACAGCATAATAGTTCATTCAAAAGAACACAAAAAGAACTGTACTGTTTCAAAAATTATTGTATAACTTAGACATATCACACACACCGCACGTGCGTATTTTTAGCAAAAAAAAGAAAGAAAAAATGAAACATGAGTCATCCGATGATATTAGATGACAAAAAAAATTAACAGATATAAAAATAAATAGTATTTTTAAAATGTTGTGAAGACTTAATTCTTTTATTTACTATAATCTGAATAAAAAATTTGCACTTCTGCCCTTCCAACAATCTGTCTTCCTCCGAGATTTTGACTAATTTGACAAATCCTAGAGATCCCTCGTTTTGATTTGAAAACCCCAACGAATACTAGATATTCTGTGACAAAAAACTCTGTTGCAGCTTTCGTAGTTATATTACATTTCCGAGTGAATTCAGAGTAGATCCGATTCTCATCGGACCTACTTTGGTTCGATGGTTGAAATGACTATTTGATTGCATCAAGATCCGTGCTAAGTATATTAATATACGTGCAGATCTGTTTCAATTTCCGTGCGCACTAAACTTAATGTTAATCGTACGGTTCTAGAGCTAATCGAACCTAAAGATAGGTCCCATGGACATCGGACCTACTCTTATCTCTTCATCTAGGTTAAGCAAAATGTTAGCATTTAAGTGTCAAATTTAGTTTTTTACGAAATATCACCATAGACAACAGAATACATCTAATTTTAGCTAGGGGATTGGGTTTAGTCCAAATGGCCTTGGACAAAGCCTCATTCAAAATCAAACTTAAATGTCCGATTTGTATTAAGATTCGTGCAAACATATTTAAATTTTAATAAATTTAAATGACGACTTGAATCTAAATGTCTGTGCGAATTTGATGCATATTGAACGGTTTAGGTCTGACTTTGGATAAGACTGTGTCCAAAGCCGTCTGAACAAACCCCCACCCATAATTTTCAATAATAAAACATTAACTTAAAATAAATAAAAATTAAGATTTTAAATAACTAATTTGAAACCGTAATTTTCAATAATAAAACATTAACTTAAAATAAATAAAAATTAAGATTTTAAATAACAAATTTGAAACAAAAAGTCGGAAGGTACTTTTTGGGTGTTAATTAATACTTGTCCTTTTCTTTTCTTGTTGATTGCTTGAAGCTTTTAAAGTTTTAATTAAGATTATACAACCGCTCTAGGATTAAGTTTTCTTTAAATGAGTATCCCAATCATTGTTGTTATTTAGTTTTCTAAATGAGGATCCCAATTATTGTTTTAAATAACAGGATGCTTTTGTCGGACGTACGAGTACTGTTGAAGTGATTAATAACATTTATAGTTACGTTATTAAATCGGTAGGCAATGTTCACATTTATATAAAAAAAAAAATGTTAGAGATATTGTAGTCTATGACATATCCTTAAGGTTGACACGTTGTATTGTAGACTACAACGCTTTCCCTTGAGAAAAAAGTCGTGAACTACAACATTTGTGCTAGATCCGTTACTATTCAGCACTCGGTGTCATAGATTTAATTTTTCTAAAATGCTATAAATTTAAAATTGGCATATTTACACTGTAAAAGATGAACTACCAGAGAATGGGAAAAAAACAATAAATAAAACAAACTATAAAGCTGTCACATATTATATAATATTTTCAGTTCCGTTGGTTTCCAATTCCAAGTTGGTCTTGCGGTTGATCTGGAATGTGTTGCCTCCTTGCTGGGGGGCCACTTATGCTCAGTAATACCTGACAAGAAACATAAAAGAAAAGAAAGAGTTATGATTATAATTTTAAATGCAAATTTTGTTTAAAGGAAACTAACAAGCAACTATAGCTCACCGGGAGGAATATAAGCCCGTGTAGGAAGCCAATGATAACCAAAGCAAGATACATCTCAAAATAGTAGACCTGAAAGTTAAAATGGAAATAATTTTAGACAAATTCCTAATAAAAGTTCTTTAAAAAAGATCAGCATTTTAGGGATGGTGAAAAAGTATCAGATACCACAAAAACTTTGGATTTGGCAAAGCGTAGAACGACGACTCCGGCCAGCTTTGTCAAAGTGATTCCACTATGGAAAGCAGAGTAAATTTGTCAGAATAAAATGGTAAACAGTTAGTATTTGTCAAAACTTGTGCAATTATTACTGGTACAAACCAACCTAAAAACGGAGGCTCCCATAGTAGACACAGCTCTTTTCATTCTTTGGTTGTTATCTCCTATGCTCACCTGTTTTTAGCATAAAATGTGTAATGGAAAAGGTTTGAAAAGGATGTGTATATAGAGAGAGGGTATAGAAAAAGGAAAATGATTGTGTATATAGAGAGTATAGAAAAAGGAACTAACCGTAAAAGCATGTGTTATATGGACACAAAATTCAATGGCAATACCAATTGACATGACAAGGTTGACGACAGAAAGTGCATTTAGCTGAATACCAAGTATAGCCATCACCCCCTGCCATTGATTCACATTAGACATAAATAATCATGACGAATTTCTTCAACAAAAAAGAAAAGGAGTCTGGCTACCGTCCTAGTCCTAATGGCCCCAAACCTGTCGGATAGTCTTCAAACGAAGAATCCAAACCGATCTCCTTCATAAAGCTTCATTTACATATAAAATATTTAAAATTTTGAATTTATTTAGTATCAAATTAAGCGGTCAAAAACGATGAAAAATAGAAGGTTTTAAATTAATTTTAATTCATTCATTTTTCATCAATTTTGACCATTTAACTTGATACCAAATGAATTCCAAAATTTATAGTATGCAAACGCATCACTCGTGAAGTAGATTGGTTTGAACAATTTGGATTCTTCATTTGAGGTCTATTCAATAGGTCTTGGAGACCATTAGGACTTTTGCTGAAATCGTAAAGTTAGGACGGTATCCAGACTCAAAAGAAAAAAAGGGAAAGAGATAATACCATCAAATTGATAACAATCATCAATGCCACACCCGAAATGATAGATGCTGTCCAGAGGCTGAGATCATAAAGTAAATTAAAAGCTCAATTAGAAGCTAGGATCAAGAAAGACATAGTTAAAAGTGAATCTACTACATGTTAGTTTAAAACATTGCAAGAATGACAACCTGGTGGTTAGAGCAGTGCAAACTACAAATACTGCAACTGTTAAATGAAACACACATTGTCAGTTTGATGAGAGTGTATGGTAAAGAGAAATAAATGAAATTTAGTAACTTCAGTTCTTGTAATATTAAGGAGAAATGGATACCTAGAGCAATAACAAGGTTGGTGAATGCCATTTTCCATATATCGAGATATTGCTCAAAAAATATGTAGAAAACCGAGTATGGAAAAATCTCCATCTGAATTGAAATAACACAATTAGTAAACAAAGACGAGTTTCTTTGGAAAATATGAAAAATTAATGGGTTTAAAATTTATGTACCTGCAATGATTTCGACAATTTTTTACTGAAGTCTCTAGCAGCTCGCATGGAGTCTACATAGTCACTCTGGAATTTCAAGTTTTATTAAAAAGAAGAAGTTGCATATAGTTAAAAAAATCATAAAAGAAAAGTTCTTTTCCCCTTGGTGCCTCTTTTATAACCTGTTTGTTAAGAGGAGTGTGGTAAGTGCGAAATGCCGAAGCTTGAATAACCCCACTCTGAAAACCTGGCAAATTAATATGCATGTATTCAAAATTAGATGACGACATCTCAATTAAGCTTGATTTTGAACAGGAGATGCAAACCATTAAGATTTAAATTAGTGGTGTAAGCTCCTTTCCCTCCCTTAGCACAGTCAGAAGATGGCAATGCATTGAGAAACCATGGAAGCTTCTCTTTAAATTGAGATGTGGATGGTCGACCATTTTTCAAATCTGACTGCAAGAAGCACTGTTTTATGCAATAACAGATTAAAAACACTATCAATGGTAAGTAAAATGAAGTACAAAGTGAAGTGTGGTTTTAAATTAGTCGAAATTGCATTACAGTAGTGCAGTTGTTGCAAATGCCTGTTGTTGCAGTGCACGTGCTGCCATCCATCTCACAACAAGGTGCCTACAAGCAAAGAAGTTCCCATACCTAATTCAGATTTACAAAATAATAAAGAAAAAAAAATAGTGTTTATGCTTTTCTATTTATAATGGAATATATATCCTCTAGTCTGTGGACAATTTTGCCCATCTTTAGGTCTTATCCCACCTTGAGTTGGAATTGAACAAAAGTATATCTGGAATTAACATTCATATTCCAAGTATTTACACTGGTTATAAAGTCATTTAGGTTCAGCTCTTACAATACAAAGGAGCAATTCAATCACTCGTGCTAACATTGGCCTCAATTTTTACCGTGGAATCCTCATTTAAAATAAGCAGAAAGATACAGGTAGACACAGCAAATATGCAAATACGGTTAGATATTATTTGCGAAGGAGGAAAAATGTAGGAGTAATTTGCAAAGGGACGTAAAACTGTAGGGCCTGCTACTATAAATAGGCAAAGATATGTCATGTTATTTGTAAATACAGTAAAACGTAGGGTGAAATTTACCAAAACCTTTACCTGTTCTAGATTGCAAATATGCCAAAGGTCTAACAACTAGGGTGTACTTCACATATAAATATCCAGGATGGATTGCATATCTAAAAAATATTGGTTCAGTATAGGGATTTATTTGCAAAAATAATTGGAGAATATTTCAAAAGTTGTTTTTTTTTTTTTTCCAAATTA
Organism: Carex cristatella; assembly: GCA_024447775.1. Lineage (NCBI taxonomy): Eukaryota > Viridiplantae > Streptophyta > Magnoliopsida > Poales > Cyperaceae > Carex > Carex cristatella. The sequence goes on along the minus strand of JAJHPF010000005.1, from coordinate 6,504,065 downwards.
AAGTACACAACTTAAAGGTACATTGTATATATGAAATAAATGTTGGGTATAATTTGTATATACCTGATCATCCGGAGGGCAGTAGCTTTGATTGACAAACTTACGGCAACAGCTGAATGCATCAGGAGAGAGCCAGACGAGGAAGTCATCAAGCCATGATGCCGCGGGCTTTGCTATGAAAGTGCTTTTTGGGTCAAGCGATGCTTCGGTTATCTGTAAATTTAAGTTAGGAAGAGTTAAAGACTATAATTTACAAGATTAGATGGTTAACATGATACCTGGCCAGTAACTAATTATGAATTAGTACAACAACAACAACCAAATCTTTAGTCCCAAACAAGTTGGGGTAGGCTCAATTGTGAATTAGTATTCTGCTAATAATTGTACCAGAGGAATTCAACCTTTTTTTTAGTAGGATTAAAATGCCCCGTTGTTTTCGCGCTCCAATCATGCCTCACATCCTTATCTTTGTTTTAAAAGTTTAAAGAGTCGATCCGAACCGCTCAACACGATCTCCATGTTAAAATGTGCTTGGAAACCACATTTCATATTTTTTGGAAATTTTTACTATTTTTTTAAATAGTTACAAAATCACTATCTTTGGACGGTCCAGAATCTTCTGGAAAAAAAAAGTGATTTTGTACCTATCTAAAAAATAGTCAAAAACTTCCAAAAAATATAAAATTTTGTCAACAAGCATTTTAATAAGCAGATCATTTCAGTTGTTCTGATCAACTGTTTGGACTTTGAAAACGGAGATAAGTATGTGAGGCATGATTGGGGCACGGAAACAATGGGGCAAAATTAACCGCACTTTTTTTTATAATTATCTTTGAGCCTAACTATCAGAGCATGGAGACTTCAACCTTTTAATTAACTGCATGATTGGTTTGTTAATTATTCCCTTTTGAATTCCAAGGTTGCTATATTATTAGAATCCTTCAAACTTCACCAGTTTCAAATCCCCCCCTTTTATATATTTTTATGATGCATTGAATTGAAGTTATCCAAAATGGTGTTAAGAACAAGCTCTTGAAACTTTTGTTAAAAGTAGTAAAAAGTAAAAACTCCTAAGAGCTATTTTAGGGGTTTTACCTGGTTTAATAAAGAGTCAGAATTGCATTGATTGATGGAACAAATCTTGTTTGTTTGATCTGATTCTGTGCTGAAAAATTAAACGTGTTGAAAAACTTATGAGGAAGTTTGCAATAGAGCATCTCATTGTTGAGCCGATTATTAGTAAAATTTCAGTTAAATAAAGAAAAAGAAAAAAAAAACATACCTGTAGTTGAAATTTTTCACCACAAAATACACTGGAGGTCCCACTCTCAAGTACTTTTCAAGGTCATTAAAGTAGCCCTGTAGTAGTCAACGAATAAAGAATGTGTACGGAAATAGATCATTACATAAAGAAGCCCAATAAATAACAACAAAAAAGGTGTACCTGTAAATAAGAATCCCTGGGAAGTACGGTCTGTTGCTCTAAGCCTGGTTGAAGCCTAGCCGAGAGTGCCTATCAGAAAAGGTGATTAATATAATGCAAACATGTAACATCCAGAGAGAGAGAGAGAGAGAGAAAGCAGAGGTGGTGGGACTCACAATGCTTATGAAGAAAAATCCAGCAAACAAGGCAAGTACAACAGCTTTAACTATTTTGTTGGCAAGAAAAGGTCCATGGCATTTCTACAAAACAAATATAGACATATTGAGTATGCTTAATGATTTTATGGCAAATAAATTGTTTAGTTTTGAAATGGAATCAACCAAGAATTACCATAATGTACTGGTATAAAACTGGTACAAACACCAATCCACACAGTATGTGCACAGTACATTACCCAACATTTTATTATCTTGCACTGTTTCTAACTTGGAGAAGTATATATATGCCAAAAGCCACACAAATATATTACCTTCATATATTGCTCAATCAGACCAATATTGCTTTCCTGATTCTGGGTCGCTGTCAATAATTATAACAGAGATCTGTTTTCAGCATAAGGCAACAGAACTAACAAAATGGCTTAAAAAAATTGCCTTGAGAACAATTTATCACCTGAACTTTTCTCTCTGTCAAATTGCACACACGGAACACATTCAACTCTTCCATCCTCGGTTCTTCTGAAGTCCAACACAATTAATGCCAGAAAGGCAGTCATTTGTAGGAGAAAATCAATTAATATAGCCATTGCTGAAATAAGAAACAATAATGTTTTAACAAAGAAAAATAAAACTCAACCAGAGAGAGAATCAATCATAAGTTAAATTAATGCATAGTCATTTAATTACACAAGTATTAATATGTAATGGTACTAATGGTGGCCAAAAACAGCTAAAACTAGTACTATAATTTTAAACTAATTAAGTGGGTCCATTCTTAGCATACAAAGGGAGAGAAGCTTGAACAACTTGGGGGCATTTTTGCAAATTCCCAATGCTAGATTACCTTTTGCTTTTATTTCAAGCTTAGTACTGATCAATGGGAGATAACAGGGCTGTCCAAACAAAGGTATGATTTAAACTGCAAATTTCATTTCATAAAAACTGAAAACTTAACTAACCAGCAAAAAGGGAGAAAATACGGACAGCCGGCATAGGAATAATAATGCCAACTGCAAAGGCCAAAACCTCAGATAGGCCGGCAAGAGTGATAGAGGGCCCCGCTTCAACCATTGCCAGACCTATTCTCGATTCCAATGGAAAATTCGTCGGCTGGCGCTTGACTGTGTGTACTAAAATGCACATGTTATCCACCCCCACCTATGATTAATGCATATAAGTTAAAGTTACTCGAATATGGGTGAAAGAATTTTACAAAGATGGTGAAAAGAGTGAAAACTTACTGCAAGAACGAGAAAAGGAATCACTTCCATGATAATAAGAGTAGATTTTACTCCAAAGAAACTGAATAAGCCGATTGATGAAACAACTGAAAGCATAACTAACAGAACACCAGATAAGCCGAGGAGTACCTGAAAATAGATAGAATTATATTTCACAACATCATCCAAAAAAAATAGTAATTAAATCTGAAAACTGTGGAACTGCAGGCTTAGCCTAGTGGCACGAGCTCCGTCTGAGAGACGCTGGTTCAATTCTTGAGAATAGCATCTAAAAGATGCTAGGGTGTACTGAGGCCCTTTAATCAAGCAACAACCAAGCCTTTAGTTCCAAACAAGTTGGGGTAGGCTAGAAATGATTCCCAATTGGAGTCACATAGTCTAAAAGATGCTAGGGTGTACAGAGGCCCTTTAATCACACACAAAAAAAAACAAAAAAAAAAACTGAAAACTACGTAAAACGAAGAATTCAATACCTTAGTTGAAACAAGAATGGAAAGAACAGACCGATGACGGGGAAAGTTTGCAAGCATAAATGTAATATATACAAACATCACAACATAGCTTATCTGCATCGCAATAACAACATTATGTCCAAAACATATAAAATTCAAGATTTCTTTAGAATAAGAACAAAAGGAGAATGTCAAAAGTTTACTAGTATGGTTATTGCATCAGCTGTACTCTCTCTGGTCAATTCTTTCTGTATTGAGCTTTCAGATGAAAAGGTAAGGGACAGGCCTTGTGCTTGTACCATCGGCAATATTTCCTCCTGCCATATTTATAATTTTCACAACATTTCAAATGCATAATGGATTTAAATGGCATAGGGTTCTACAAAATTAAAAAAATTAAAAATGAATATGAAAAGGGGAACCTTAGCAAGAGTAATGAAAGCTTCTTCCCACGCCTCAGCCATTTCATTACCATGGCTGGATTTTGCATTATTCACCGGATATGTTATGACAAATGCTGTAGCCTAAGATCATACAACAGGAGAGACCCAAAAATTAGACTACCACTTGAATGTTTCGGTCAAGTTTTAGTTAAATAATTGAAATAAAGTACCTGAGAATAGTTATTTCCGGAAAATCCACCTAATGCTGTGCTTGGATCTACCGGTGATTGGAATGTGCTAAGGCATGATTCATCTGAAGAGTAATGCTGATGCCAATATAAAGTTGTGCTGTAAGTCTTATGATTTTCAAGGCCTTTCATCTCGTTCATTATTTCTTTATATCAGTAGTTTGACGGTTCCCATTTGGGATTTACTAATATGACTATTTATACATTTTTTCTCTCTTTGTTTTGTCAAAACTTTCTACGAAGGGTCTAGTCATAGCATATTTTTAACAGAAAAAACTAGAATCTCAGGCAGAATAACCAACAGACATAAATAACATCATTCAGCCTATATTCAAAAATCCATTTGTTGCATTCTTTTCTTCTTATATCTAATTCTATAGAACAGCCCTCTTATTTAATTAAAATACCATCCCATCAATCTTGAGAATCTGTTTTAATATTTTGGTAATGCAAGAGCCCTGATATGTGGTTTTGGACTTACCTCGAAACAATAATTTGCATGGTCTACATAGGTAGTGTAGCCTTGAGGATTCATTTGAAAATACTGTCAAAAGAGGGAAAAAGAAGAAAACAAGAGCAACTCAAAGCAGCTTCATTGGATAAAAGTGTCTAACAACAAGATTATAGGAGCAAAAATCAGAAAAGAACCTGTAAAACACTCTGTGTGGCACATGCTGAACCAAGTGGGTTCAAGCATATATCAGTCAGAGCTACCGAGTGTCCTGAATAATTTGCTCGAAGACTATCAACCTAAATCATGCACGTAAGCAACATAAAATAAACAACACTATCAAACTCAAGCATTAATGGAAAAGTTTAATCAGCATGTGACTCTCAACTAGAAAAATTAAACTATCATGCACCTTCTTTTCTATTTGAAAGAGAAGCTTGATGTTATCTTCTGTCACGATATTGCCTGTATCATTTGCTATTATAAGCTGCAACAAAATGTTTTAGCAGTATTAGAATTGACCCTTGAAAGTAGAAGGCAACGGTTCTAAAAGCTATATTCTGGAAGCAAATAAAATACTCGAAGTGAGTACAATATGAGAATTAGAGACAAAGACAGGGAGAAGAGTTGCGTGCCTTACAACCTTCATCAAATTAATAAAATTTAAAGTACAAAACAGTGTACCTGCTCAATCCTGTAAAATGGGGCAAGGTTTGTGTCGAAATAGTCTTTCTCTTTTAAAGTGTGACTCTGTGGTGAGACCCAAAGCTGAAAAATGACCCATACTTTGAATTAAACTAATTCCATATTAAAATAAAAGAACAAAAGACACAACTTCTCATGGCTATAGACGACCCAATTTTCCCTTTTCAATGCATACCTTTTCAGGCCGTGTTTCCACCTTGAAACGTGTTACGCCTACACAAAATATGGCAGGAATGACCAGTGACACGAGCAACACTGTCCATGGATGTTTAGCTACGAAAAAGCCCCAATTCCTGCATTTAATGCTAATGACGTGTTTTATTACATGATTAAGAAATGAAACATGAATTAGGTGAGAGCTGAGAGAAGAGATGCCCGCCTGTAGTATTTTACAATGAGCTTCTGAACATCTGAAGGCGGTTTTGCCTATCAAAAGAAAATACCATATTATATTTGACATATAAAAAGCATAAAATTTCTCAAGAGAAAATACCAAAAGGAAAATATATGTCTGGGAAAAGAATATCCACTTTTTTCCATATTTGCAAATCCAACAATCCATTCATCAAATGGAAAACAGAAAGGAATAATCCAACAAAAAGCTCCACTTGACTCTACATTTAATTCTTCCTAGGGCAAATTTGCCCCCTTTAAAACATGAGCACGGCATTAATTTAGTTTCATCTCCATTTTACAAGGCAATTGCAGCTAAGTTTTAAATGCATTACACACAATCATTATGGAAAGAAAGAGGTCGACAAAGATTATTAATTCTTATAATTATAATTGGAGTACAAAGAATTAAGTTTTGTATATTGGGTATACAGCATTAAGATTAAAGTTGTACTTTTGCTTTTCCTAACTCCCAGATAGTACAAGTTAGTTCGGAGTTTTTTTGGCATATAATGTAATATCAATTGGTGATTTCTGAAATAAGAACAAGGTGTTGGTGGCATTTGCAAAGAGTCTGTATCCCTCAGGTACCAGACTGAGTACAATACTCCCAGTAAGCCAAAAGTAATACAGTGCCTACTTAGATATAGGGGGTCTGTTTTGAGATTCGTGCCAGATTAAAACTGATGACTCAGATCTCATTCTCCTCAGTCAGGTATTGCACTGGATCTGAATTCTCTTGCAAATTCCATTACTACGAATATATTAAGAAAAACAAGATATATGTCATACTGGGTGGTGAATATCTTCCTGGCCATCTGCATTGTCGTCATGATCATTAATAGCAGCATTCACTCGCTTCCTGTGCACCCTCAGGGCCCAAACCGAACATACAAGCACTAAAGCAATGTATGCTACTGCTAAATAAAAATCCAGGCATCTCGGCTGCACAATACATATCCAAAATTAGAATCATGTAAGCAGAGGCAAAGCCAGACTTTCAAGCTACACATTGGGGGTCAATCATATAAAATTTTCATGCTGAGTATGAAGGTCAATTTTACGGTACCCATAACATTTTATTCTAAACTATATAGAAAATCATGTATAAGCACAAAAATATTGAAAATGAATGATTCACTCCATGTAGAGATATGCCTGTCTATTAGCATTACCAGAAGAAATGACAGGAGGGTATTATTGGAATATTCTCAGAGAGTTTCTACCATTAGGGAACCCATCTTGACAGTGCAAGATGTCTTATGTTTTGGAGCGGTTGGTGTAGAGCTGGCACAAACTGTAGCTGAGGGACAGTCACCGCAAGAGCAACCAAGAGAGGTGTCCCCACATGAATAAACGGTTGAATTTAGAGGCTTTATTGCAGAGGTATGCGTGTTATCAGCTCGGTATGTTATGGCAAAAGGTGATCCCGGTGTGTTCTCTATTGCTAGTTTACCCATAAATGCAAACCATTCTACAAATGTTAAAAAAAAAAAGTAAAATTGAAAACTCTTTGTACCACAACTGATTAATATAGAACCCATCACATGAGAAAAAGTCAAAAAGATCAACCAAATCTACATAAATGGAACAAAATCGCAAGTAATTGGTACCTTGGTAGTTGCGAGCACCACCTCCTATAAAATCCATGGCACGGGTATTCAGGCTCCCAAATTTAACATCCTTGCATGAATTGTATAACTTTTCTCCATACGTGCTTGTCACAAAGAAGTCTATACTTGAAATTGTATTATTAGCCTACAAAGAAATAAAAAAGATTTAGCATAGTGATACAGTATGTGCTGGTTGGTACCAACAAAAAAAAAAGCCTGGTAATTAACCCCTGATATTACTGGCCTTCTGGGCAGAAGTCACATTAATGAACAGGCTTTGATTTGGAGAGCATGACATCTCACAGTAAAGATTGAGAAAATTCCTCAAGCATGCTGGGCATCCAACAAGAAACGGAATCGCCTACACAAAATCATAAACAGAGAAAAAATAAACTATAATGCCAATACCAGCTAAGGAAAAAAAACTTACAAATGTTCGAGCTAATGGAAGTTTGATAAACATAATTTTAGGTAGTACCTGTTGGACTTGAGAGCGTAAGGTTTCAAACTGTTCAAGAGTGCAGCATATGTCACCACTAATGGTTGGGCACAGACTTTGAATCCTTGAAGAAAGCAATTCATCGGGCTGAAGAACAAAAACATTTTCATTATGTGATAAAGAACATGGAAGCACGCATCTAAATTACACAAGGATTATGGGAATCAGACTAAACCAGCTTGGTAACAGGCTGGTACAGCACCATTATAAGTTTGTTGTTTTCCTTAGTGTTGTTGTTTAGGCTCGATTAAACCTCAAATAAGCAAATAAAGAAAAAGATAAACCAAACATTAAGAAAACTATTCCACATCAGATAAAAGAAGGCTTATCTCACCTTAACAGCACGAGTTGAATTGGCGCAATTGAGTACTTTACCATCAGACCTCTGTCCGCAAATGCCATACATCGAACAGTATCCTTCTGCATTTATACTGCTAACAAAACACAAACACACATTCATAGATCTTATAAAATTGAAGGAATTAAGGAGTTTCAAGTAAATTAAACAAAAGAATTTGAAAGAGGAGCATATACCCTGATGTGCTGCTCGGATTTTGTGCATTTGCACTGAAAAGTAGAATCATCTAAAAGTAGGGTGCAAGAAAGTAAATATTAGAACTTGCTACTGTTCCATAATTACATTGTGCCCACCATACTATGTAAGTCATCATTGTTCATCAAAAAATAAAGTCAAGAAACTGGGACCAATTAGGCTTATTCATTGTTCCTTTTTTTTATTGAGTGATTTTTTTTAAGTGAAAGGCAATTGATTGTTGAGTTCAGATAGAGTGACAAAATTCTTGGCACGTTGCCAACCAATAGTAGTCATTTATTACATTAAACCTGCTGGCCTGAAACCAAAAGAAGTTTACAAAACTACTCATTCTTGATTACTTTGAAAAAAAATATTTACAACAATGCCCTCAGCGTGGGAGGTCACAGGTTCAAAACCGAAATGGAAGATTCCTTGTGAATAATTAAAGTTGACAGATTTGACGCCAACTATATCTAAAAAAAACATTCTAAAAACTAAATCTATTTACGCAGCTGGAGTTTCTGCTGTTAAACCAATGCTTAGATACCAAGTCTAATTACCATTTGTAACTGAAATTAGTGCACTAGTCCCTTGCAGGACGCCAGGACCCAATTATAATTTGTTTTATAATTAATAAAAGTACAATAATAAATTAATAATTGATGGGAAGAAATAGGGTCTGAAGCAGAAAGTGTGTGGTTAGATCACTTAACTTAGAAAAAATATAAATGCGGTGGACATCAAACTATTTTATTAAATAGTGCGCTCTCGTCCTGATTCTTGGATTAATAAATTAAAATTTCTATTATGTTTTCTAATGTTAAAGACAGGTCCACTCAAAGCCTAATCAACGGTTTTCTTTCAAATTGAGAAAAGCAAAACTAATCTCAATTGCCTGACAATTCTACCTAGTAAGAAACTGGCCTTGCAAGTCCATCCGGAAAAAAAGGGAGATTCTAAATAATTTATTTTGCATTATATTCAGCAGTGAATCAGAAATAGAACTAATTTCCCATTATGTTTACATGTTCTAATAAAAAAACCGATTTTTCCCGTTTATACAAAATACAATTGACTTCCAAAAACAGAACCTCCATTTCCTTGGTCAAGAGCTAATAAGGCAAAAGTCTAACCAAACCAACAACGAGGAACAGAATCGATTTCCGAAAGCAGAACCGTGCCACTATTATCTTTTCTCGGGTCAATCGAGAAAATAAAATAAAAAGAGAATCGAGGTCGAACAATCAATTAGAGTGAAACTAATAAAATTCCATAGTAAATAAGGAATAATACCTGAAGTAGAATTCCCCATTTGTAGAGACCACTGAGCCCTCGTACAAAACGGAGCTCCATTGCTCTCTCTCTCTCTCTCCCCCCTCACGAAGCGGTTTAAGAGTAATTATTATCAAGAGCAAGGAGAGAGAGGGGGGGGAGGAGCGGAATGAAGAGAATAGAGAGAACTGCGTCAGAAAACAAGAAGAAGAGAGAGGTGGGTTTTTTGTGTTTTATAATCGTGGGGGCGGTGCACTGACAGTCTCTCTCGGAAGGGCATTGTGCTCGCTGACGTCACTGTCCTTTTGTTGCGTTCGTTGATTATCTTGATGAACACAACTGCCGTCCGATCTTTTTCCAACGGTCATGATCCACTGTTTTTCTCCGGATTTTGGCTATATATAGATGCGAGTTAGACAAAGCGTATCTTTGGAAAAGAATTTCAGGTTTTGCTCGGTTTATAAATTTTCGTTGATTATCTTGATGAACACAACTGCCGTCCGATCTTTTTCGAACGCTCATGATCCACTGTTTTTCTCCGGATTTTTGCAATATATAGATGCGAGTTAGACAGAGCGTATCTTTGGGAAAGAATTTCAGGTATTTCGGTTCATAAATTTTCGAACAACTTTTGTTTCCATCCTTCACTCTAATAAAGATATAATAAACCGACTGATTTATCTACGAACATATTTTTACATCACACGTGGCGCGCATGTATTGGACAATTTTCAAGTAATATTTTGTATATAAAGTAAACGCCAAGTATCCGAGTTAATGGGCGCAGAGCGTTACGAGTAAAATAAGAAAACAATGCGTGATGTCAGATACATTTTCAGTAAATTTCTAATACAGTACAAGCGACATTTTTAAGAATAGATAGAAAGGAAAAGCAAAACACTGACAATATTTAGACCGGTTTGCTCCATGTGGGCATGCGGCAGTCTATTGAACTCATATCGTTTATAGATAATTATTTTTTTAAACGTAGTTATTTCCTAAATTTTTATTGCTAACTATAATTACTCTTATTATGTCCAAATTTTATGCGCGTTTCTAATATTAACTTTCACATTTACTTTATTTGATAGTCATTTTAACATTTGTAAAAATTCATCAATATTATTTTAAAGTAAAAGTTGGAAGTCAAGCCATCAAACTATTTAATATTCATAAAGAAGTGTCACTTTCAGATTTCGAACCAACGACCTCTCACACAGAGAGCAAAATTCATCAAAATGAAAATATCAAGATGAAAATATCAAAATTATAAATATGTTCAATCTTTTTTCAGTTTATAAATTATCTGAATACCAACAAGAACAATGTTTAAAAATGTGAATTTCTCGTCTAATTAAATGGAGTCTAACTAGTTTTTGAATTATATTTAATTGGATATACAGGGATCTACTTACAACATTTGTAAATTACAATATCTTACAATAATTCGATTTTGCAATTTTAAAAGTCCAAATTGTTCGACATGATGTCTATATTAAAATATTTTTGTAGATCAAATTTTTTATTTTTTATTTTTTTTTACTATTTATTAAGTATTTTACAGAACTACTATTTTTGGACAATTGTAGACCACTGAAAAACAGTAGTTTTGTAAAATACTTGATAAATAGTAAAAAAAAAAAATGTGATAATCTCCAAGCACATTTTTATATAGAGATCATATTGAATGATTTGGATCAACTATTTGGATTTCAAAAATCACAAATTGAATTATTATAAGATATTGTAACTTACAAATTTTGTAAGTTATATAATGTATCTAAATATTTCAATTTAAATTTTCTGCTTTATAAGTGTTTACGTGTAACGTTGTATTGATTCAATAAATTTTGATAGTGTATTCCAAAATATAAGCTATATTCTGGAACCTTGGTTTTCTTTTTCAAAATTCATTATTTGGAGGGAAAGGGAGGAAAAGGTGTAAGAGAATTATCAAGAGAAAAATCAAAGATGGAGCAGTAGAAGTTGAGAACTAGTCTTTGGTCTTAGTGGTTAAGATACATAATCTCTATATGAGAAGTCATGAGTTCGAAACTCAGATGAAGAAAATATTTTGTTATTAGAAAACAGTGGAGTACATTGAATTCAGTCGGTCCTAAACTCCTAATAAAGAGGTACAACAAGACATTTTTTTGTTTTACATATTTTCTTTTCTCCTTTTTATCTCATTTTGGTTCCTTTATTTTTAAATTTATTTGTAATTCATTTTACTTCATCATCTTTTCTTTTTTTTTCTTTTTCTTTTAAGGGGTTATTTTTCAAAAACCCATCGTTTTTAAACAATGTAACTAAATTCGGTTAATATAAAGATAGAAGCATGGTTCTAGATCTTATTTTTATTAAAAAAAAAAATGGAAATGAGAAAGCGCATGTGACAACACATGAATTTATATATTGTTTTTGGGAGTGACTAATAGTCCCCTCCATTCTATCTCCTAAATGTCCTCCTAACTAACTTATTCATAAAAAAGTACAATGAGGATTGCTAACTAACTGGGAGAAACATTAATTACTTGGGGGACCACTTAAATTTGAAAAAAAAAATTACAATTACCGGGCACATGTATGAATACTTATGCACGCAAGTATTCATATATAATATATCAAGTGTTCATACCTAAGATATTAAGTATTTAAACAAAAAACTGGACATCAACTTTCTTTTCTCTCTAGTCACACACCTTTTACATGTATTTAGAAGTGGACTTTTTTTTCTCTGTTTAATCTAATCAATATTTCTAACGATCTGCGAGGAATTTTTCAAATCTAAAACTACGAATGTTTTCTACGTAATTTTCTTTTTCAAATAAGATCCATGATGAAGTACTTTCGGATTCTTTGTCGTTCAAGTACTCATATCTCGGCATGCAAGTATTCATACCTTGTCAAGTATTAATACTTACTCAATAAAGAGCCATTTTGCTATTTCAAATTGTTTAGATAACAAACTTGTCTGTGCAATAAATAATTTCATAAAAGAGTGGGTCTAATATCCTACAAAATAATACACAAATGAATAAACTTTAAAAATATTCATACTAAAATATATAAAGTATTCATAATATAACTTTCAAAGTATCATTACTATAAAATATTCAAATTGCAAAGTATTTATACTAAAGCATATAAAATATTCATATTAGAACATTGGAAGTATATATAACAAAATCAATAAAATCAATCTTACTAAAATAAAGTAAGTATTCACACTACAAGATATGAATATTTGCTCGACGAGGTATGAATACTTGCATGCCGAGGTATGAGTACTTGAATGACGAAGAACCCGAAAGTACTTCATCATGGATCTCATTTGAAAGAGAAAATTACGTAGAAAACATTCGTGGTTTTAGATTTGCAAAATTTCTCGCGGATCGTTAGAAATATTGATTAGATTAAACGGAGAAAAAAAAATCTACTTCTAAAAACATGTAAAAGATGGGTGTGTGACTATGGAGAAAAGAAAGTTGATGTCCAGTTTTTTGTTTAAATACTTAATATCTTAGGTATGAATATTTGATATATTATATAGGAATACTTGCGCGTATAAGTGTTCATACATGTACGCACCAGTTGTAATTTTTTTTAAAAATAAGTGGTCCCCCAAGTAATTATTATTTCCCTCCAATTAGTTAGTGGTCTCCATTGTACTTTATGGATAAATTAGTTAGGGGAATATTTAGGGGACCAAATGGCAGGAGACAAAATCTTTACTCATTATTTTTAGAGACAAAAAGAGATGAAGTTATTTGTATTGTATCCAATATATCTGTACAATGTTTACAGGTCATTATAACGGCTAATTGGCCAATTAGCCGTTATACATTCCTAATAGCAAACTTTCCTAATAATTACAAGATCTAATTATCATATAGCCGTTTGAGCTAATTTAGCTATAATCTAATCACATATAATAAAATCTAATACAGCAATACATTCCTAAATTACAGAATCTACAGAGATCTTCCAACTCCTAATGGGTCTGATCTTGATCTTCTTATTGGGTCGGATCCTCTTCATTATTATGTTCAATATCATATAACCTAAGGTAACTCAAATTTTGAAGTTTAGATCCGGACCGTCCAATATGCTTCAATGTTAATATAACCTAAGGAGCTCCTATTTTTATTCCCAAAAAAAAAAAAAATTAGGTGGAAATGAAAAAGCGTACGAGATAACATATGAATTCATATCATCTAAGATAACTCAAATTTTAAGTTTAGATCCGGACCATTCAATATGCTTGGGCACAAATATTAATATTGTTCCGTACATTTTAGTATTTTACCTCGCTCGTATTTCTGGAAAAGAAATTTGAAATACATAACTGTATCTTGTGAATTAAGCGATATAATGGTTCTCATTTTATTTTCTCAACAAACACTTCGCCTGCATGGACAAAACTTATAGACATTTAATGAATTCTTTACTTAGAAATAAAATATTATTTTCTTCTGAAAAAGAAAGGAGTCGGGTAGGTTTCGGAAAATAGATAATACTGAAAAATTATTACGGTGTAAACATGAGCATATTGTTTTCACCGTTGCAAAAATTCAGTGTTAGAACTTAGAAATGTTTCCCATCCATCCACACAATATCAAACCCTGTTTTTGTGAGTAAATGATGTAAATATGAGTATATTGCTTACACTGTATAACTTCTCCGGTATAAGTAATATTTTCAAGTTTACACTAATAATTTTCGATGTTATATATTTTTCGAAAACCTATCCAATTTCTTCTCTTTTCAGCAGAAAAAATATTTATTTCTAAATAAAATAATTTTAACTTTAATACTCCTAATCACCGGACTAAGAGTATCTACATCCCAACAACTCAAAATGAGTGTATAATAACCGTTAACTATTTTTTAAAAATTAAGATCTCTAAATTTAATTTTAGAATTTCTATTAAGCCACATCAACAATAAATTAAAAATGAGAAATAATTTGAGCCAATCATTTAGCCAACGTAGAATTTATCAATATTTTTTTAATATGAAATTTTTCTGCATAATTTTTAAATAAGAAACTTTCTCATATCTTTGAAACTGAAATTTGTACGACCATGGCTCCTAAATATGAATCGAATTATAAGAAATTTTGAATTTGATCTTAATCGGATTAAAAGAAATCCGGTGTTTATTATTGTAGGTGTAAAAAAAATTGGTTTAAGATTCGTGTCAAGAGTTAAAAACGATCTAAATTTTGTAATTATACGTCCGGTACGGGGATAAGTATTCCCTAAATCTCGGTATCATGTTCCCTACCGAGACACGTCAAATGCAACGTCGTCATTCCCCGCATCAGCAGGAATGATTACAACTTGGTAGAGGGGCCTTTGAGCACGGTCAGATGATCGGATCTCATCGTATTACAGTATACGCATGATAATTGTCTTCCATGGATCATAAATGGAACTAGATCTGCTGCCATTCTAATGGTTATGAACATTAATTTTAAAATTTCTCCATTTTCAAATCTCTTTGTTTAATAATTTCTGTGTACGTATCTCAAAACAAATAATTTTTCTGTGTATGAATCTCGAAACAATTTAACAGTTAAATTTGAAAAGGCAAAAATTATAGAGTACTGTTCATAAGTGAAGAATCACAAACAGATTCAGATCCATCATAAATACATAAAACTCCGCCTGTTTTTCCTCTATCAATTCTTCATGAAAACAGTGATAAAAAAATTGGTGGACGTGTTTGCATCTTTATTACTAGTATTAGTATTATTAATGTTATTAAAACTTTTGTAATTATTATTAATATTAATAGTAGTAGTAGTATTTTTATCATTCATGATTATTATTACTGTAATATTTTTTATTTATAATTATATAATATTATTTTATTTTATTTTGAAATACATTCACTATTGTTTTTAATTTTAGTCGGCAAATTATTTTAACAACTTAATATTTCTTAATTAAAATGTCTAGCACACAAGAATAACTTAAGTCTTGACTTAAATTTAAATTAATACAAAATTAATAATTATAACTTAATAATCTTAAATAACTCGAAGGAAACAGTTTTTTTTTTTTAATTAAGAAAGAACTGAACAATATCAATATACGATCACAAGTAGGGTTGCAAACGAATCGAATCGAATTGAACTTATCTCAGTTTGAGTTTGGTTTGAATTAATTTCGAACTAGTTTTGGTTTGAATCATTTCGAATTGAATTTTTTACGAACTCGATTTCGAATCTCTTACGAACTTTTTTACGATAAGGAAGAGTTATCGTAGTTGCTAAGAGCGAGAGGTGAAAGTCATTTAGAGTTTCAGACCTGAGAGCGAGATTTGCGACTTACAAGTTATGACTTATGACTGGACGGCCTTATGTTTTAACTTTAAGTCATCAGCGAACACAAGTCATTAGTAGAAATTAACGGTTCATGTTACTTTGAGATTCGAACTAGAATAGTTTGCGAACCTATTTCGAACGAATCAGGTCCAGTTTGAGTTTGGTTTGAATTAATTTCGAACTATTTCGAATCGAATTTTTTATGAACTTTTTCGAATCAAACTTGAATCGAATCACGAAGTACGAACTTTTTTTGTTTGCAGCCCTAATCACGAGTCTAGAAACCTTTAGTATAAAAAAAATTCTCGTTGAAAATGAGAGTAATGATTGGTACGAGTGGCAATTATCTTTTGAGTACGGTGGTCCCCATTATAAATCTGTGGGGGGTGGGGTCCACGAATGACATGACGCCAAGCTCTGTAATATTAATTCTCTCATTTGAAGTGTACTGCGTATTATCATTTTATCACAGTCAATTCAGGTGTGGAACTAAAATTATCCTCAAAATGGAAATCTTTTGTGCAGCTTTTTACCCGTTCACACATTTAAAAAAAAAAAAATCCAAAAGCAAAAATATCTGAAAGGATGATTGCTCCTCTGTGGGGTGGGCGCAATGAATCTCTATTTTTTTTAAACTAGAACTGTAATTATCTATCCTTTAAATTATTTTTATGCTTATTTTGTAGAGGAATTTAAAATGGATTCCCATTTTTTTTTATAGAAAACTTCATCATTAATGACCACCTATTTCTAAAATAATAATTTAAAACATTTATAGTGTGCACTGTACAAACTTATATTATTCATTCGTATTAAAATATTTTTTTTTCAAATCCAACGAACGAATGTAGAGATCAAGAGGTACTAAGTAAAGAATATGGTTACTGTGAAATATTGACATTAGTATTATTTGAGTTGTAATGATATTGACTTTAAAATTCATCAAATAAGTTTCAAACAATGAATCTAAACTGTTAAAATCAATATACATTACGAGTGATGCATTTATCCGCAAAATTTATAAATTTTCGAATTCATTCGTATGAAATCAGGCTGTCAAAAAAGAAGATTTTAAGTTAATTTTAATGCATTCATTTTTCATCATTTTTAAATGAATTCAAAAAGTAATAAAAGTTTGCATGCAAATGTATCACTCGTAAGGTCGGTCTGAATGGTTTAAATTCGTTGTCTGAAATATATTTCATATATTTTGAAGTCAATGTCACTATGGCTAGAATAATACTAATGTCATTTAGCCAGACTTCTCTTTAACCTAATTTTTTTATTTTTATCTATTGAAGTTTCTAAGTTCTACGAGAATTAATACTATTAACTTCCTCATAAAATAAAACTAAGTGATAGTATGATTGTTGTTATTCAAAAGTTAAAGCGATAATAACATGCTACAAGAAAATGCAATTTGTGTGGGCCCGCACTGACTCACACAAAACTATTTTATCAACCCTAGGCCCTATAACATGTAATTTAATTTACATTATCCTGTCAACTTGCCAAGCTGCCAATGGTGGATGCGCACGTCAAATGTAGCATCTTGTGTTGTTACTACTCTCCAGTGTCAGAATTCCGTTCCAAATCCTAATCGTTTTTTTTTGGGGGAATTTCATGTATATCCCTAAAAAGTTTCAATATTACGTATCTATCCCTCTAAAATCAATAATTACATATTTCTCCTTAAAAATTGTAGAAATTCACATATTTGTCCAATCCATTATATTTAACATTAATTTTTTATATATTCCCATTTTACTCTTCTTCTATTTTTCTTTCTAAGGTCAGTATGTTAAAAAAATAGTATTAAAACGTACCAGTATCAGTACATAGCCGTACCAGTATTGGACCGTACTGTACCAGTCCCACAATTGAACCGTACCACAATTGAACCGTACCAGTACCAGAATTGAACCATACAGTAACAAATTGCACTGAACATATTAAAGGGCGCGCTCAACATATTAAAGAGAGATGAAAGGTATAATGGTCATTACAATATTAATTTATATTGAAAATAAAGTTTAATGTTTAAAAAAATATTATTTAATTATTTTTTAGAGATATTTGATATATAATAGAGTTAGATTGGACAAATATGTGAATTTCTATAATTTTTAAGGATAAATATGTAATTATTAATTTTGGAGGGATAAATACGTAATATTGAAACTTTTGAGGGATATACATGAAATTCCCCCCTCTTTTTTTTGTCATAAAATGAACTTCTTTAATTCTGCAATTGCAACTATAAAAATTATTTACTATTTGCGTTTTTTTTACTGAGGCTGTATGAACTTTAAATATTTTCTTCCTTTTGCTTTGTCTTTCTGACTTCGTTTTTAATTATCAGACATGTGTTGGTTGAACTGTGAATCCAATTATATTATGTGGTAGTACATGTACTAATTTACTATGTTTGGTTGTGGAGCGAGAAATAAAGTAAATTCTTTATATTTAAGTCGTTAAGTGAGGATTAAATTATAAATTGCAAAATGGAGTAATAGGTTTGTTAATTATGAGTAAGTTACAGTACTTCTTGAGATAAATTTACTTACTTCACACTTACTTTTACTTACAAATAGATATCGTAATATGAATTTATTTTTCAACATCTTACTATTTTAAATGAATCAATTAAGTCATGACATATATAAGTTGTCAAACGAAATAAAAATAAATAAATAAAGTAAAATGAAGTAAGTAATTTAATCCTTGTTAAATTTAAATAACAACTTAATATAACCTTAAAAATGAATTGGAATCGAAAGCATTAACAAACGAAAGAAAAAGAGCAACGCATAGTTTATTTATTTTTAATATAACGTAGAGTATTCTATATTTGGCTACATAACCGACCACAACCACAATATCTGAAAAATTGAAATAAAAAATAGTAACAGTACTAATAATAATAATAATAATAATAATAATAAAGTAAAAAAACGAGCAAAGACAAGTAGGTACTTTGTAATTGTACATACATGTATATTTTGTTGCTTTTTAATAATAATAATAATATCTGAAAGTCATCATTGGTCCTTGAGGCCTCATGCCTCCCTTATAGGCTCATTAACACTTTGTACATGATCCAGTACAAAGTAGCCAATATTATTAAAGACTATAGATATAGACGTATAGTACGAACTAACCAATATTATTAAACTTCATACAGGATATAGTACAAACTACCAATACTTTTCTGTTGTGCCACCTAGGTTATGATTTAACAAATTCAGATCCGCATGACTGCTGACAGAATGAGTAGAACTAGGGTGCTTTTAAGAGTACCAAGCAACTTTGTATTCTTGATTCTAAAATTTATTGAATTAATTTCGAACAACGAATTCAAACATTTGAAATTTTTCTACCTTACGAGTAATGCATCTACATGTGAAAATTTTAAAGTTTCGAATTAATTTAATATAAAGTCAAGCGGTTAAAAGGCTTCCAAAAAATGAATACATTAAAATTAATTTATAAACCTTCTAATTTTGACTACTTGACTTTATACTAAATTAATTCGAAACTTTAAAATTTTCATATGTAGACGCATTACTTGTAAGGTAGAAGGATTTCAACGATTTGGATTCGTCGTTTGAAGTTAATCCGATAGATTTTAGAGTTAAGAGTACAAAGGAGCTTGGTACTCCTAGGAGCACCTAGTTCTACTCTAGAATGAGATAAGGATCATTTACCTTAATCTGGTACGAATCTCAAAGATCATCTACATTTAAGATAGGTCAATTAAAATTCTGGGCTGGAATTATTTCACATTCTTTTTTTGAGGTTGGAATTATTTCACGTAGATGTAGCGGAGGGGATATACATTCTGATTTAACGATGGCTGCACTGCCTTTTTCCATCAAAGATTTAAAAATAAGTTCATACAAAAATTAAATTGAACGATGAATGTGGTGTATATAGTTATATTGTACAAGATGATATTTTTGTGTTCAGCTTTCATGCTAAATTAACATCAGCATAGGAGTATTAAAGAAATAAGAAATAAAAATTAAAAATAAATTTAATGTTTATTGGTTTAACTCTTACGTTTGTAAAGATATATATAACTCCAATTTTTCTAGAAATTTAAGTTCGTTAAAGAAACTTAATATAATTGTTTCAAATTAAAAGTATCACACTCTCATTAGATGAACAGTTCTGATTTGATCTTTTATTACGGCCTTACTTCCAAGTTTAAATTTTGGGAAGTGAAGGAATGTAAATGGAGAAAAATTGAAGGAATACATCTATTAATTTTTGAAAGATTGGTTCCTTCTTATTTAGAGGGTGCTACATGGCCAAGTTATGTAATATGTTTGTATCGACAATATATAATTAAGATGTGTTTTCTATACAATATTTATAAAAGGACACAAAGAATATGGACAAATAGATTAATTCTCAATAATAAAAAAGAGAAAATTGGTTATTTGTCACTCCAAAATCTTCAAATCTGAAAAATATCATTACGAAACTATAAATTTGAAAAATGTCATTCTAAACTTAGTTAATTCTTAAATTTGCCACAAATAGACAAATTTTGTACTTTTTTTTATTAAAAATTAACTGAAAAATACAGTTTTGAGATACATATAATGAGGAATCTGAAGGATATATAGGAAAATACGAAAATACAAAAATACGTATCTCAAAACTGTATTTTTCAGTTAATTTTTAATAAAAAATATAAAAATTGTGCATTTGTGGCAAATTTAAAAATTAAGAAGTGGACATGAATGCACTACTTGGTGTATGCCGAATGCATTAGTTTATAATATGTGCGGTCAATAAATTGATTAGTCATGCGTTACTACAATTTAAATGGTAATGAATATAGTCATTTTGGATTTATGTGTTACGGGAGTTACCCATACAATATTTTATAGAAGGACACAAAAACTATGGACAATGCAATGAATGCATTACTCAGTGTGTGTGCCATAATATGTCGGCTAATAAATTGATTAATCATACATTACTAAAATATAAATGATAATAAATGTAGTCATTTTTTTGGGTTGTTGTGTAAGGATAGACTACGGAGTTAAAAAAATTAAATAGGAGTTGAAACGTAAAATAAATAATACGTGATAGTTAGAATTTGAAATCAAATCGAAATATTTATGTTTACGATGAAGATTGATTTTTTAATAAATTTAATAAATATAAAATTAAATTAAATTTTAAAATTACAAAAATAGTTAAAAAAATCTCTGCTATACTTTAGATCCGATCAAAATAATACGACATATTAGGAAAAAAATTGGTTGTGAAATAGTACTCTATTAACTTTATTATTTTCTTACGGCTGCCGTCTTAGAATTTGGAGTGTGAAACCTTTTTTCTTTTGGGGTCCTTTCAAGGCCATTGGTCCATGGAGTGTGAATTAGTGATAGGTGTTCACATGAATCACATCTCACGTTCTCACAAGTGGCAGAAAAGAACAGTACACTGAACTAGTAGCGTTAAAATGGTTCTAGAAGACGAGATTCGACCGATCCGACAGACGTAATGCCTCAAAAGGACTTGAGAGAGTAGGTCTGGTAGGTATCGGATCTGCTTTAGTTTGACGGGTTCAATTATCATTTAATTTGTTTTAAGATTCGTGTGCAATGTTTTAAATTTCGTATACGTTTGTTTTGATTTTCGTGCGCACAGATTTTGAACTCGTTGAACTTAAAAGACTTTAGATTTGATGAGCATCGGACCCGCTACTCACGGTGGGAGATATTTGTGTCAAACGTCCATTACATTGAGTCCGATGAATTGTTCTACTATTTAGTCTTTTTTAGGACTTTCTAGAACTTCAATTTTAGTATGTTATAATTAATGGGTATGGGCTTTTTGGGATCTGCCAATTCAATATGCGGACCTTCATTAATGAGTCTGTATATTGAATTAGCGGCTCTGGTATTTTTTGAATTCTCCAATTTCAGTGGTGATTTGTTTTTTTTTTAAATGGTATAAATAAAAATTTTGATTAATAGAGTGTTTAAGAGTGTAGATAAGTAGATTATATGATTAGGGTAGTTTAGGTGAATTCATGAGAATAAAGAATTTAAATTTAGAAATGAGGATTATTTGTTTCGTTATGAATACTTTTTTTATCAATGCAATTGTTAGTATGTATTTAAATAACCTTAAAAAATTGACATATTATTATAAAAGACGAGTTTCTAGTACACTAAAAAAATATGAACTACCGTTGTTGATTTGATCGGATAGTTGTTATTTAAAATAAAGTTTCATGACAAGGATATCATTGTCATGATGATAATTAAAATTGGTTTAATAGAAAATATTATCTTCTCTCATGCTATTTATCAAATTTCTTATAAAAAATAATTATATTAATTTTCAATATTATCCTTAATTTATTGAACAGTCAATTAATTTTAATTTGTTTAGTGTAATATATAGTATAGTAGAGCAAATCTCTTCTAAAGACTGATAATTTTTTTAATCGATGTCACGTCACACATTAAAATTTCTGCTCCACCACTGTTAACTAATACAAATAATCGCAGCTTTAACAGGAAACGAATCTGCTGAGATTCTAACAGGAATCGCACGAACCTGCTTTTCCATATCTAATTTTTATTTTTTTGGAACACACGAATCTCTAAGAAAACTAATTTTCATGCACGAATCTCAAAAAAAATTAAGAGTTGGATATGGAAAAGCAGGATCCTACAATTCCTTAAGAATCGCAGCAGATTTAATTTCGCTTTAACATGCACGATCTTGTGTTAGTTAATAATTCGAATCTCCTAAAGTAAAGCAAAGTTTGAGTTTGAATTCAGATCGTCTGATCAGAATGTGCATTTTATTTTGGACTATATTAGTCCGGATTCTTATGAGATAGTTCGGATCTAAATTCATAGTTTTTGAGTTACTTTAGAGGATTCGGACCCGTGAGGTGTGTGCGCTTCAAACTGGGTTGTTGAAGTAGAAGAAACAGATCAGCTTGAGAAGGAAGTGGAGATAACATTATAAACGAGGCTCCACATCACAAATAGTGGGTTTATTTTATGTCCCTCTCATGTTATTATGTTGCTAACAAGTGTCAATTGCAATTATTTGTTTCTTTCTTTTGGTTGCTTAGCTGTTGCCCTTTATTTAATTAATGTCTTCAAATATTTTTTTTCCCTTTTTGGATTGAATCGAATGATTCAACAAGTGATTAAGTGAACATGATTCAAGTCATTGAACTTAATTTTTCATGATTGACCTTTTGAACATTCGACGCTAGTTTAATCTTGTAATTTCATTAGTAAGTTAGTAATTAAATAAAAATATTTACTGATTGCTCATTCAGGAAATCAAGTTCTATATATGACCGTTAAATAATATATATGCTCGAGAGCTTATCCAATCGATATAAAATGTTGATCTAGCAAATTGGACGGTAAATTTCTGGAAGTTGATTCAATAATGCGCAATTGATGAAACACATGATTCGATCATGTTTTCGTGTTTTTGTGCATATATATTATTAATAACAGTGCCAGATATTTTAATTTGAAATCTGTATAAAATGTAAATGGTGTGAAAATGAAAAGGAAAAGGAAAAGAAGTTTGAGAGTTTATTCAATAATGTGCATTGCACGATCGAATTTGATGTTTGCATGCTACCCACCAAATCTGAACATTACAAACATCCGGACAATTTTTCTGATATTTGATTCCAAACACATAAATTTCTATTTCAAATAACTAAAACATTTACCAAAAACGGCGGCCCAAATTCCAACAGAAAGAAAAGATGAGTCACTGAATTCTTCATTTTCTTTTGTCGCCCTTCGTAGTTCGTACCAGTGTCATGATGCAACTGGCTGGATCAAGATAGCAACAACTTGTGTGTAAATAGTCGGCTGGTTGGATGTTGCTATTTTTCTTTTAAAAAAATGTTCGAGCTCTCTTTTTCAGTTCATAGTGGGACATAAATGCAAGAAAAAAAATATTAATTTAACCAAATATTTAATTGTCTTATACTCGCTAAATTAATGTTTTCTTTTAATTTTTTGAAAATATTGATTTTTTATATTTTTTTTTCTTTTAACCTTTTTACAATTTTATAGTTACCTCTCCTACAAAATAAGAATTTGTTTGATTCAAATATTATATATGCTCTCCTATATATTTATCTTGTTTAAGTAAACTAGTGTTTTTTTTGTTAAAGTCCGAAACAAATCTGCTGTAATTATTTGAGAATCACATAATCTTGTTATTCTAAATCCATTTCTTCATCTGTTTTGAAATTTATGCTTAGAAAACAATCAGTTTTGAAATTTGTACATTTAAAAAAAAATACAAGAAATGGATTCTTACAAATCACAACAGATTCATTTCCGTCAAAATAAAATATGGTCCCATTATGATGCATTTCTGACACCGTTTTCCCGTGAGCATTCACTACTGTCTTTTTTTTTTTTTTTTTTTTTTTGACTTGAAGCATGCAGTTATACACTACTGTCATTCATTGCTTCAAGGGCCCGCTTTCAATTATAAAGTCAAAGCTCTGAAATTATTTCTTGTTGTTTTGTAGAATATCAAAGATCATGATTGTATGATTGTAGAGTAAGGAGTGGAATAAATTTCTTACTTTATATTTAAGGAGTCAAATAAGAAGTCAAATAAGAGGAGTAAGATGGAGTAAGAAGTGACTTAATCCGGAGTAACTTACTTCACCTATTAAGATGGATTAACTTACTCTACTTGTATGACCCACTGTCATAAAAATAAACACATTTTTCAACATCTTACTCTACAAAATGAATTAATTTAAATCATAACTCTAACTATCAAACAAGATGTAAAATATGAAGAGTAACATGGAGTAAGCAATTTAATCCTCATTAATTTTACTCTACAACCAAACATGACCAAAAATAATAGCTCTGAGGAGTTTCCTCGGAGGTACCTGATCTGTGGAATACTTGCAACAAATTAAAATTAATTGATTGTATATTCAAAATACAACATGTATTTAGGTATTTGAGTTTCTTGAGGTAGTGGAATATTTTCGGCCGGATCAAAATTAATTCGGTGTCCATTTGAAATAGAGAGTTCGTTTTAATATTCGTTCAGGACTAAAAACTGTGACTGAGATCTCTTTCTACTTGGTTAGGTATTGCAATGGATCTGAATTCTCGGAGGCTAAGGGTGTTGATTGGGTTTGGTTTAATCGGTTTTACATCAGTTCCAGAAAGTTCGATTTAAACAGTTCTAGTTTTCTGATTAAATGGTCACTTCGGTTTATTTTTTAAAACCGGTTTTATAGTTCAGTTCGGTTTAAAAAATTTAAAACCTGTTAGACCGAACTGATTGAATTTTTTTTAATCATTCCCTATCCGATCCAAACATTTAAAAAAATTCAAAACTTATGACATAATTTATATTATCTGATTCAGTTTAAAACTGGTTAAACCGAACAAAATTTTAAATTCATCTTTTAAATAATAATCAAATAACAAAAAATGTTTATTTTTTTAGGATTATTGTCATATTTTGGTTCAGGTTCGTGCTCGACAAGACGAGATTATAAATGATTTGTAGGTAACAACAGATCAAGTGTGACACGCACGTATAAAATCACACTGTCAAGCATACATCATTTGCAAATATTTAAAAAAATCAGACAATATTATCATACAAAGCATTGATACGTCAATATGATTCTTTCGATACCAAAAAAAAAAAAAATCTTTTTTGCCCCTCATGTCCCATGCATTTACATAAAATCAAAATACATTAGTTTCATGTGGGACCCATCAAAATACATCATTTGCAAATATTTTAAAAAAAAATCAGACAATATTACCATACAAAGCATTGATACGTCATCAATATGATTCTTCCGATATAAAAAAAAATCTCTTTTTTTTTCCCCCTCATATCCCATGCTTTTACATAAAATCAAAATACATTAGTTTCATGTGGGACCCATCAAAATACATCATTTGCAAATATTGAAAAAACAATCAGACAATATTACCATACAAAGCATTAATTGATACGTCAATATAAATATATAATTCTTTCGATATAAAAAAAAATTTCTTTTTTTTCCCTTATATCCCATGCTTTTACATAAAATCAAAATACATTATTAGTTTCATGTGGCACCCATTAGAGGGAGGCTCGTTACTCAAAAGTCACCGTCACTGGGAAATTGATTTTGTCTTTACTAATAAGCATGTTCACACAGAACTCATAAGAGGATTGTGTATTTGTGTTTGTGAATTCGGTGCGCACAGAGACGGATAACACCCCGTCAGATATAGGCTCGAAAGGTGTTCAAATTATTTCATCGATCACGCTTAACATCACCAAGACAGGTGGCAATCAGTGTTTTAAAATTTGGTTTATTCGGCCGAATATTCGTATTTGGTTGGAATTCGAATAGAAAATAAGTATTCGGTCTAATATTCGGTTTTGAATATTCGGCCGCATATTTGGCCGAATATTCGGTATTCACTTCTGCATATTCGGTATTTGGTTCCGCATATTCGGTATTCGGTTCCGCATATTCGATATTTATTCGGAATCCGTTTCCGCATATTCGGTATTCGGTTCCGAATATTCGGTATTCGGTTCCGAATATTCGGTATTTGGTTCTGCATATTCAGTATTCGGTTCCGCATATTTGGTATTCGGTTCCGCATATTCGATATTTATTCGGTATCCGGTTCCGCATATTCGGTATTCGGTTCTGCATATTCGGTATTCGGTTCTACATATTCGGTATTCGGTTCTACATATTCGGCTCACATCTGCATATTCGGTAGCATATTCGGTCTCTGATATAAAATATTAGATACTTTATTAATTTGCATACAAATTAATATGAATTCTCATTTTAAAATCCGCATATACAAATCCGAATAAAAATATGCATATGGCATACCGTATATTTGATATTCGGTAGCCTTTCGAATACTGAATAAGAACCGAATTTCAAAACACTGGGTAGTATACTCTTAACTAGTTCGTAAACGGGTATTCTCTCAAACACCACAGGTCCACAGCCTTTGTCAAAATCAATTATCGGTTTAAATATAGAAATTTGTACCCCCGAGCATTCTCAGAGTAGGTTCAAATATAATAGTATATTAGTATCCGAATTCTATCAGCTCCAATAGCACCTCTAATCAAAATTAAGTATCGGTTTAAAATATAGAAGTCTGATTTGAGATTTGCGCCAGATTAAAATCGACGACTCAAGATCTCATTCTACCTGGTCAGGTATTGCCCTGGATCTGAATTCTTCGCGAACTCTATGTATGTCGGGACAAATTTGGGTCCGATGCCCATCGGACTCAAATTTGGGTTGGATGGGTACTATAACCGTCCGATCAGCTTTAAAATTTCTGGCACGGATATTAGAGGATAATGCACGGTTATTAAAGCAAGAAGCACATATCTTAAAGTGAATTAGACGGCTGTGGAGCCCATCGAACTCAGTTTGAGTCCGATGGGCATCTGATCCAAGCTGCTCTCATGTATGTCGGGTAAAGATTTTAACGTGGCAATTTTGACTTCATACAGCGAGCAGACTAAAGAATTAAAACAGCGGTGTATGAAGCCAAAACTACTCTGTTAAAATCTTAACCCGTTTTTGGCTTGGCGACGGTTATCAAGACACCCTATAAATTTATGTCATTAAAATTTCAATCATTTTATAAATTTAATTCGTCTGTACAGAGCTTAATGATAATCGGACGGTCCAGATCGAACATCAACGAGTTTCAATTGGATACAAGTTGGTCTTCGTTTAACACACTATAATGACAAAACACCGTCTAATACATTTATTATATCTTGTGTGAACCGAAACAACGTCGAACGTCTTACCAACAATTTGGAATTTTTTTATAAACCATAATTAAAAATAATAATTTTATGAAATCACGTGATTACTTTTTTTTTTAAAAAAAACCATAAGAACTAAAATATTATTTTGGACCGAAATGACATTTCGGTCCGATGTGGTTTTACACCAAAGGCTACACACATGCGTGTTCTTCTGAAAAACTGTAAAACCACATCGGACCGAAATGACATTTCGGTCTCGAGAAAAAAATTTCGAACTAAAATGCTATCGGTTCTTATGTTTTTCGTAAAAAAAATTAATCATGTTAGTTTCGTAAAATTATTATTTTTTAATTATGGTTTATAATAAAAATTCACCAATTTGTGCTGCATAGTAACAACAGGAGTGAAAAAAGAAAACTTCGACGCAGGTCTCATCAAAATATACCAAAAAAAACTAACGGGTACTTTTTTTCTACGTGTAATAAAATCCTTAAAAGGATATCAAACAATAAGTGCATAAAGAAAACATTGGACGGGGACTAACAACTAGTTCACGTTGTATTTGCAATCTTACATGACGGTGACACATTATTTATTTATTCTATCAAAGACATATATATTCATTATTTATTGGCATCATTGTCATCAACAGAATTATAAATAAAAAAAATATTTTTTATTTTAATTAATATCATGACACAGACACAGATTTTATCAAGTTGAAATTAATATTTTAAAATTATAAAAGTAAGTTTATATGAATATACTTAGACTAGGGTGCCTTACATAATTTTATATAATTTGAAGAGTTTATCTAATGTATTAGTGTTTCTTGCGATATGTCAACAATCAAAACAATATTTTCTCTTGTCTAAATGGACGATTGAGGCCTCTCAATACAATCTACATACCAAATACTCCTGCAATACATAACATTATTATTTTAAAATTCTTCTACTATTTTTTTTTAAATTTGAAAAATGATCCCATTTGTTTGTGTTCAATTTTTTTTTACTCTTATATTATTTGTTCGAGGGATAGAAAATCACTGTTTTTAAACTGTCCGGAAGCAGTGATTTTGTATTTATCTTAAAAAATTAGTAAAAAAAAAAATCTAAAAATTATAAAATTTCATCTCCATGCATATTTTTTTACTCTTGTATTATGTTGAGCGATTCAGATCAACAGTTTAAACTTTGAAAACGAAGATATAAAATATGAGATATTGAAACCCTCCTCATATTAAAATATAGTAGTTAATCATGTTATAAATCATTTGGGAATATTTGATCATAATTAGAGAAACCCATGAAGCAATGGTTGGCGCAAGAGGTAGTGCAGAAGCCAATATCACAAGTGACGAAAATAAATCTCAAATCCATGTTTGGTTGTGGACTAAAGGTAAGGAGACCTAAATTGATTATTCCAATTTAGGCCGGTCTAAATTATTCATGTTTAGTTGAGGTCTAAAGTTAAATCATGGCTTAAGTTATTCCTTGTTTGGTTAGAATTGGTGGACTAAAGTTTTGGAAGCCTAAATTAGTTAATTATTAATAATTAGATAATATTAAAGTATTAAAATAACTATAATATATTATAATATTATAATAATAAATTAATATATTAATTATGTAATGATATATTAATAATAGTTATTGATAATAAGATACTAATTATATAATATTAATATATTAATAATAATTACATAAATTACAATAATTATTTAATATATTAACAGTAAAATATATTAATTATATAATTATAAATGAATAATAATTATTAATAAAAAATACTATTTATAATATATTATTATAATAATTATTTGATATATTAACAATATAAGATATTAATTAAATAATTATATACTAATAATAATTAATAATATAACTAATTATATACTAATAATATATTATTATAATCAATAGAGTTAGGCCACGACGTAGAATAAAATTAAACCACCATGTGAGATGGCTTAATTTAGGTCAGCCTAAAGATCGGCTTATTCCATTTTAGTCCGGCTCAATTAATGCTCATTTGGTGGAATAACGAGGCCTAAACCTCTTATTCCAGGCCACAACCAAACACGAGAAAATTGAAGAAAGGATGATATCAAATATTCACGGTGGTTGACCATATCGAAGTAGCTAATATAAGAGTCTAGAAGAGAGGTGACAGCACACAAACAGAGGCAAGGAGACAACTTTTGACACGGGTCATACTTAGGTCCCCAAAATTGTACCGGAGTTGGTACTGGCCTACTGGGAGTGGGAAGACGCACTAGAGAGAATTCAGATCCAGTGCAATGTACAATAGTCACTTGAACGAGATCTGAATAGTCAGTTTTAATTTGGCATAAATTTCAGAATGGGCTCTCAATATTTAAATAAGCACAATATTATTTTTTTAAAAGAAAGCTGCATGTTAAGTTTTCAAATTTCATATTTATGTTATTATAACAAATTATTTTTCTCATTCGGATTTTGAACTCATAATCTCTTATATTAGAGACCATATGTCTTTCTCACTAGACATAATATTACTTTTGATCCGCTAAAAAATAGTACTTCGTATATTATCTAAGGGAATCTCAAAATGGATTGATTCTGGATTCTCTGAGGTAATGCACAGTTTGAGTTGAATTTCAATACAGGCCAATCTAGCTCAAACCTATAATATGAGACCATTTTAATATATGTGTATGTTGTTAGGAATTCAGGTAGAATATTGGTTTAACAATTAATTCAATTCAGACAATTGATTACTATCCGAAATAAAATTCAAGTGTAAATTAAATCTAAGATAG
The DNA here is from genome assembly GCA_024447775.1 of Carex cristatella. NCBI lineage: Eukaryota > Viridiplantae > Streptophyta > Magnoliopsida > Poales > Cyperaceae > Carex > Carex cristatella. Next base: position 6,473,702 of record JAJHPF010000005.1, on the reverse strand, counting down.
AGTTTATCACAAGATGCATATCGGAAATCTTCATCTAGTCGTAGGAGCAGTTTCTTCTCTTCATTTTTGTGTAAGATGTACGCAATAATAACAACAAGTGCATCTCTACCTGCATCCACACAAATAGTTGAAAACAACTGTCAGTCGGTATGCTTAGTACTGAATGGACAATTCTGCCTCTCTCCCTCTCTCTCTCTCTAGTGTGAACAAAATGGCCAACCGAAAAATGAATTGTACATGTATATTTATAATACTATACACCAATTTGTTGCACCGCTTGATCGCACCATCAATATGCACCTATTCAGATTTACTTATCCATATGTGATCATATGCAGAGAACAGAAATTTCAGATCCATTTATACATGCAGCCCAATTGCATTTACCCATATTTAATATCAGAAATTATCAATTTCAGTCCAGATAATTTTGACGTATAGAACAATTGTAACACATATATATGTAACGAACGATTGAATTCAAACTAAAAAATTGAGGTACCTCAACTGCTCAAGTGATATGAATTAAAGATCCAACTTATTGGCTGATGAAGAGTGAATATTACATTGACATGTGCCAAGTGCCTCAAATTTATATATCAGGCATGGTTTGGTTGTTCACCTTTCCCTCAACTACTAATTTCACCTCATACATGTAATTTTTCAGTTTTGTTTTCCATGTTCCCTATATTCTTTCTCATCTAGATCATTATCTCTTGTTTCCATATTTTTCTGTACATTATGCCATAAAAATGCCTTTATTAGCAATATTTTTCTATACATTATGCTCGACTTGTGACACTAGCATTTTTCTATATATCTCATCTCTGTATCCACTTTTTTCATGAAATGCAGCATATTTGCTGGATTAAACAAATATGTCATTTGCCAGAGAAATATTTCACTTATTAAAATAAATAAAAACTTAGCTTGTCAATACAAAATTTTCACACGTGGTGTGTAACTTAATTTCTTTATCACTTCGCCAACATCAACCTGTAAATTAAAGCAATGTTGCAGGAATTAAATTAGGATTCGTCATAACAATTTTGTCGTAAACTTTAATTAAATGTATTTTGGTCACTCTTACATTAACTATTTCATATATCTGTAAGCTGTACTGATTTGATGCTCATTATATCACCATTTATGTAGGAATTCACATTCTCTGCGGAGCTTTTACTTGCAGAGTTCCTGCGGTACTTTTAATTTGGTCCGTTCGTTTTGATCGGACGGACCAAATAAGATTTTGACACGAATCTCAAAGCAAAATTAATACTGCCCCTCCATCATCCCGAGCACTCACCAGCTGAGAATAAATCTAGACCGTCCGATCAGCTCCGCAGGTAAAAACTCCGCAGAGGATACTGGTCCATTTATGTAGTACATTTAGTTTTAGCAATTTTTTATTATTGTGCTTAATGAGAGTTATACACTTGTTAAAGAATAAATATGTGACTTCATTTTATAAATTGAGTGAAATTTATTATCTATTGTAATGGTTGTTAAATATGCATGTTGTCAATTATCCTATCTCAACATAAATTACCCTTACCGATGCGCAACTAAAATATATATTTTTTACCATTATTGGCCACCAATGTACTTAACAGATTAAGCAAATATATTATTTTTGTAAGAGAAAAATGAAAGTCCTAACCTTTTAAATTTCAAATATGGTACAAATGATTGTTGTTTATCACATCACTATTAATTTCCAATAGTGTACTACCTGATTTTGTCAATTATCTGTAGGACGTCGACATATTAATACGTCCAAGTATGCATTAAATAACTCATCGTATTCTTTAAAGAAATATTAATTTAAAAAAAACACACATGTATGGTAAAAACGTGTTGTGTCGTGATTTTGGTCTCGTGCCATATTTAAATTTCAAATATGGTACAAATGATTGTTGTTTATCACATCACTATTTCCAATAGTGCGCTATGTGATTTTGTCAATTATCCTGTAGGACGTCGAGATACTGATACGTCGAAGTATTCATTGAACTCATCGTATTCTTTAAAGAAATATTAATTTTAAAAAACACACATATATTACAAAAATGTGTTGTGTCGTGATTTTGGTCTCGTGCCATATTTAAATTTCAAATATGGTACAAATGATTGTTGTTTATCACATCACTATTTCCAATAGTGCGCTACGTGATTTTGTCAATTATCATGTAGGACGTTGACATACTGATATGTCCAAGTATGCATTAAAGAACTCATCATGATCTTTAAAGAAATATTAATTTAAAAAAAAACACATATATGGTAAAAAAGTGTTGTGTCGTGATGTAGTTACAACACTCGAGTCACGCCGTGTCTAAACATACGTACTGTGTTTGAACGTAAATGTTCACATTTGTCATGTTTGATCACGTTTAACTATTTATTGTTTTCATAATTTAAATTAGTTTATTCAAGATTCACCATTTGATCAAGATTTAATGGTCCTAATTACACGTGACTCGCGTGGACACATGTTGTGACCAAATATTTCGCGTGACGTGTTGTGCCAAATTTTCAAAAGATGGCTACGGCATGCATCAGCCAGTCACAACACGTAACAGTCACACGTATCATGCCAACGGAGCCGACTCCACTGTACCATTTTTCCCACTCTACACACTTTCGAAGAATACATATGCATATTTTTCAAATAAAAAAAACATTTTAATCTAAGAAATTGCAACGAGGAACTATCATTTCCTGAGAATTGCAAAAGGGGGAAAAAATAAATAAAAAACAACCTCCCTGATTTTAGTTTTTAGCAGTGTAAGTGCAATCTCATCATGAGCAATGAAACTGAGATATTAATACCATTAAAAAGTCTATCTAATAAAAATACAGTCATGATAATTTCAAACGCTGGAATAATTTACATATCAATATATAATATTGATCTTATTTTAATAATATGGACACCAAATCATTTTGTTACTAGTTAGCATTTCTCTTTGCAATTTGCATCCTTCATCCGGCTATAAATGAAGTTAAAAACTTACAAGCATGGTCATGATCGTGAGAAGAGACTTTAAAAGTACTTTCTTCACAGAATTTCACGAAGAAAGTTCAAATTAAAATATATTAGTATGAATTTCTAGGCCCAATAACCAGTTTAAGATATTCCAGTGCAAAGCCCAAACTATGTCACCTTTGAAATCCTGAGTAAGACTCATTGGTCTCTCTCTTGGACTCATAACAATTTGATTGTTAATTGTGACTTGTAAAAGACTGGAAGAGAATAACATCATGCCTCAACTTGTTTCATAAGAAAATATTTTAAACGTGAAATATAAGTTGTTAAAACTGATCGTACTTCATGAGCAATTTTACATGTAAAATTTATAATTTTTCAAATAATTTAGTATAAAATCAAGTGATTAAAAAATATTTATAAGTTAAGTTAATGTATTCATTTTTATTTATTTGTACTGTTTGATTTTGTACTTAATTATTCAAAAATATATAAATTTTGCATGTAAATGCTTTTATTGTATTAGATGTCCATAATTTAAAAGTGTCTCCATTGTCCGAAATTTTTATTTATACCATATTAAAAAAAATTAATTAATTATTTTTTCTGGAGAATTTAATTTCTACCACATTTAGATGTGGTGGACCTTTGATTTGGCTCTCGGATTATTACTTGGATCTTCTGTGAACAGGTCTTTTCATAAAAACTTGTGGATAGACACGGCCGAGAAAGAACTCAAGGAATCACCTGCACAATACACTTTCAAACACAGTATAGAATATAGAAAATCATATCCATAATGTGACATTTCATCATTGAGCAAACTCTTGATTGGTATCTGTTGAGAAAATCATATCTACCTGATCATATTCATATGTATCGTTTATATTTGAGTTTGCTTTCATGTGCATACCTTTTCACTATTCCAGGTTCAGTCGGCACTCGGTAGTTTTATCTTGTTGAGGACAAATAACACGTTTGGATGGAGAGTAAAGAAGGAAACGGAAGTGAAGAATAAAAAGAAATGGAATGGAATAAAAAGGAAGATAAACATATTTAATCTTTTTATGTTTGAATGATTAATGAGGTAAAATAAATTTAACTCTTCTTTCTGTCTTATTTTTTATTTGACTGATTAAAATTTAGAAGGTTAATGAGAAATTCGATAGCAGTTGTAAGTTTGTAATAAAAAAAACTTATATAAGAATTATATAGGTAAGGTATAGAATTAGTTATTTGTGTTATTTTTTCTAACAATATTTGTAACAAAATTTCTTTCCATCCGTTACAACTCAAATCGGGAGGGAAACCGATTCTATTAATTATAATGATACAAGGTTAAACTTTTCACCTCCGACTTAATTTTATCAACTAAACACGATTTGACGGAAAGTTTTCTTTTCTTTTCATTCCCTCCCTTCGTCTACTCTCCATCCAAACAAGGTGTAAGAATCGGTGGTGGGTAGGATCTATGGTCCTCCAATTGAATTGGCGGACGTGGTAGAAATTGAATTCTCAAAAAAAGTAATTAATTGGTTTTTTTAATATGGTATAAATAAAAATTTCGACTCCATTGCTCCCGATTTGGAAATTGTTGCACATTAAACAAAAATATATATTGAAGAATTTATTTTAATTTGAGACAAATAATATCACATGGAATACAGCATAAAAAAATATATATAATTTTCAATAAATGATTACACAATGAAATAATTAATTTTATACATATTGATGGATATTTATTAATAAAAAGTTAAATATTTTTTCTTCATACGATTAAATGCAATAAATAATAAATAATTTAATACTTGAAAATATTTAATAATTTGAAGTGTTTTAATTGAAGGTGTCAAAGCTAGCCGCCTTCATAATAGTGTATCAATGTGATTATTGTTAATTTTTCTAACTTTATGCCGTAAATTGGCGTAGAAACCGGGAACAAGAGACCAGTGCCCGCCGAATCGAATCCATATCCTGGACGGTATATAATACTCCCCACCGAATAGAATACAGGGAGGTCAGTTCTGAGATTCGTGCCGGAATAAAAAGAACAGCTTAGGTCTCATTCTACTCGGTTCGCTACTGCAACAGCTAGAGCTGAGTTAGTCTGATGGATCTATTTTTGAGTTTGATGGATTCTAAAATTGTCCGATTCATTTTAAAATCCGGACACACACAAATTAAAACAGATGCAAAATAATATTAAAGCAGAGCACATAAATCCTAAAACGAATCAAACGGCCTTCATGTCTATCCAACCTACTCTGCTCTTAATTGCACAGGATCTTGAGTTCCGTCGAATCTAGGTTCCCAAAATGCTTTCATGAATGGGACGAGCTTGGGTCCGATGGGCTACATAACCGTCTGATGAGCATTAAGATTCGTGCGCAAGCATGCAGATATTAAAGTGAAACACACGGATCTTAAAACGGATCGGATGGTGATGGAACTCATTGGACCCAAACTGCTCCCTTCATGAATATATTGTGGATTTACTTGGTTTCGCTTTCTTATTCAGGGATAATGTGACGAAAATTTACGTCAAAAGACATTACTTGACTACTGGAAAAACTAAATGCTCAAATAATCATCTGATTTTACATATGACATAGAAATGTCAAATTTGTGGCAGGATCGATAATTATTTATACATAGAAATGTCAAGCTGCTCCCTTCATGAATATATTTTTTAGTTGCTCAATACATTATTACAACGACATCTATTGGCAATCTTAAAAACTATCAAATGCTATCACATTGTCAGTGTCAACCTTGCATTTGCTACCAAAAAAAAAATGAATATATACCAAAACCTCAAACTCTCAACTTCTACAGTCTCCTTGCTATACGAGAACGGAGTGGGTCCGCTGTCCATCGGACTTACTTTTAGGTTCAACAAACTTCATGACCGTCTGATCTATTTTAAGATCCGTGCACACGAAAATAAAAAAGACGCGCACAAAATTTAAAGCATTGCGTATGAATCTTAAAGCATATTTAACGGTGACTGAACCCGTCAAACCAAAGTAGATCTGATATCCATTGGACCTACTCTCAAGTCTTGCCATACACTTCTTTTTAATACCAATTGACAGGTGTTCTGTCCTGGTACTGAGATCCTCTGTTGAGTTTAAATCTGAACTATCCGATCATAATCCGGATCAATTCGGTTTGATGTTGAATTCATGGAGCCCTTTAATATTTATGCTAAAGCAGATCGGACGTGCAGGATCTAAACTCAAAATTGAGATAACTCGGGTGATATGAATTCCAGATATTTCGGTCCAATTTTTAGCCCTGCCATGTGTAAAGGAACCAATTAAACTCCATTAGACATATACAATGGAAGATTTGCGTATTATGCGATCCTAAAAGAATGAACAGTAATTATAAAATTTGTTTCTTCAAATTTAACCGTTCAATAATTTTTTGTACGTATCTCAAAACAGCTAATTTTTCCTTGCACAAATCTCGAAACAATTCAACAGTTGGATTTGAATAAACAGAAATCATAGGTTACTGTTGATGAGTAAAGAATCGAGTAAAGAATCGCAGCAGATTCGGATCCTATCCTTCTCCCACCAATTCCATGTTGAATTCTCTTACAAGTTATGCAATTAGGAAATTTTTTTTTTGTCTGAGCATGTTTCTAGCACTGCATACTTATTTTTTTTTCATTTCTTGAAAATACTGAAAACATCTTTGAGAACATTGGAGCCCTACCAGGATTGTCATCTATCAACAATCTATCTAAAAAAATAGTAAAAATATTATAAATAATATAAAATTTGACATCCAAATATATTTTGATATAGAGATCATATTGAACTATTCGAATCACCAGTTCGTACTTTGAAAACATATAAATTCATAACAAGAAGAGGTCTGAGTACTGCAGGGTATTATAGCCTCACTAATACTACTATTAGGATACCGATATCTGCTCTTATTTTCATTCAAGATTTGTGGTCCCCAAAAGAGTGCTAAGTACATCCTCGGGTATCCCACTTGTTTCGAAATTCCACATAAAACTGGTTCATGTGAATGAACAAATAATTTAGACCCAGTAAAAGATGGACCTGAACTACTCTATGACTTATTTGTTCCAGATTACAAATTCAAAGTCCGGATCCCATAAACTTTCAATGCCGGAGCTCCAACAACCTATGATATCAAATTCTAATACAATACAACAATCAATCTGTACATCCTTTGACCTAAACACAAGCAGGAAACGCCAGCATATCTCATGGTATAAATCAGCCAAATATAAGATTAATTGAAATTACAACAGATCAGAGCTGTAAGGCTAAGTTGGGCTGCTGCTGTTGTTGCTCGACTCTCGAGCCAGTATTAGAACTTGGTGGGCCCCGCTGTTGGAAGCCAACATTCAAGTCAGGTGCGACCATGTGTGGCTCGGCCAACTTCAGCATGTGCCTGTTGTTGCTACTATGAACCATGCTGAAGCCCTGACCATGTGGGACCACCACCTCTGCTAGATTTTGCATTGTATAATTGTGAGGTGTGCTGAATCTATTCATTGTAGGCTGAGACAATGCCTTTGGCTGATCCTCTGAAAAATTGTTATTATCTGCAGAGCTTGAGGTTGTACCAGATGTACCAGATCTAGAGGTGTCAGGTACAGTGCTCTGATTTGCCAAATGATCTTCACTTCTTATAGTTCTTTCGACTTCATGTGGAGATGGGATACTTTTTGGGGGCTTTTGAGTAGGCTCACCGTCTATAACCCATCCTCGGCCAAATTTCGTACCAAGTGGCAAAACCCGTTCGATTTTTTTCGCAGCCATAGCCCAACCCTGAGGGCCCAGTTTTGCTGCAAATCTGGCAATACTCCTTGCGTATGCATGCTCCATTTGAATACCTACCTGTGTTCATACAGATTTATTATTAGAATAAGGTTCTACATGTGTGCGTGCGTGCGCGTGCATGTGTGTGTGTGTGTGTGTGTGTGAGAGAGAGAGCGATGCCCATTTTTTATGTTATATTGAATTAAGCAAAACCAGATACCTTACAAATGTAATGCCAACTTTTGTTTGACCAAATTAAATTAAACTAATAAAGTACTACTGCATACAGGTATAAGTAGCTTCCTCTCCTGGTCAAAAGTGTTAAGTATTGGCAACTCATCATAAGATGTCCACAGCTGAGAAAGCATATAAGTTTTGCGTCGGTTTTCATCTGACGCTCCCTGTTTTTTGGCACTGCCATATTTTGCCGAAAGGCCTTTCAACACAGAACCTGCCAACAATGCTCAATTAGGTTTTCTTTGGGATATAACACATGGTTCAACACAACAAAGTAGAAAAAACAAATCCACACCTACTGGATAATTCTGTGTCGCATTCTGTTCTTTGCTCGCTGATCCAACGGATATTATCAATAATTGCTGGTTTCTCTGGTACCGTAGCCATTTTTTTAACGTCACAAGTCAAAGACCGTGAATTATTCTCATTTACACCATTGTTGGTCGGCTTTGGTGCAGAGAAGGCCACGTCAGGAGCAGTATCTTGAGAGGTCGGCGTTACAGCTGGTTTTTTGTGTTTATTTGGGGGCCGGCCTCTTCTTGCAGGTGGCTTCGGTACCTGTTGCTCAGTGCCGTCACCACCTTGTCTTATATTCTCAAAGTTTTTCTTTGATAATTCCTCAATTGCCCTTGCCTGTACAAACTCCTCAGGTAAGATAAACAATACCAATTCTACATAGAACAAAAAATAAAAAGTTTGCAACCGAGATATTTTGTATACCTGGCGGTAGTAGACAGTGTCTGGGGCATTATACTTCATAGCATTTGAGCTGATCAAGAATACGTCCTTCTGTAAACATAACAAATTGAGTTAACACCGATAGAGAAAAGTGCAATGCATATGTGTTCTGGATATTTTTTGCCATTGTATATTTTTCTTAAACTAAATCATATGAAAAGGTATTCTAGTAAGGGAAGAGAACCACAAATGGCAAGAAACATTTTCAAACAATAACTTGCTATGAGTTACTCCTATCATTTGTTCAAACTATGTCAACACAGAGACAAAGAAAGCAACAATGTTTATACTAAACTTATTCTACTAAATAATTCTAGAGGACATTAATAAGATATTCTAAATGAGTCTAATTCAAAAATATAGACAATGCTTTTCTGATAACAGTAAGAGAATCGAATTGTTTTTCCTGGTAATATATATATATATATATATATATATATAAGAGAAACAGTGATATTGAGCTGAAAGTATACTGGCTATTTCCAGTTCACTTGTGAATGACAATATAGCAGAGCATTTATAATGTACAACAGATAAACTTGAACCATCAAGCAAATGTGACATTTTAACTAATTAATTGTGCCACATTAGAAGCCCTAGTATTACATATTAAGGCAAGCAAAAAGAACAGCTATTACCATCTGACAAAATAATTGATTTGCATATGATGAAACCAAATTCACACTTATAAAATGGTTTTGGGCCCAAGCAAAAAGTTGTTGTTATACTCATTATGACATCATGTTGTATAAACTTAATATTGCTTGAAGAGAAAAAAGTCAACAATTGACTAAGCGTAAAAAAAAACCATTCATATAAACAGCCAAGTAAAACTTAACTAAAGTGCAAACAGGGGTGGAGGCATGTAGATCGAATGGGGGTCAATTGACCCCCATTTTATTTATTTATTTTTATTTATGTATGATTTTCAATATAATTTAGAGTAAAATGTCATGATTACTGTAAAATCGATCCCCATTCTCGGTATGAAAATTTTATATAATTGACCCTCATTCACATTTGACCACCATAGTTTGAAAGTCTAGCTCCACCCCAGAGTGCAAATATATTAAGTGGGGTTAAAAGCAGATTGAACCAGATTTGGTTGCATTAGTACACCAAAAGAGACAGTTTAACTACAACAAAGTCAAAACTAACCTCAAACTGCTCCAAGTTTTTGTAGGCCCCATTAGACAGTTTTTTTCTAACTGTGCTAAAATCCATCGGATACTCTATGATGTCATGGTAATCTGGAAGCTGCATATCAAATTAACCATCAAATCTTAACCAAACCATTATTAAGAATAATTTTAGAACAACATAAAAACCTCCAAGAAAAATATATTTATAACATAAGTACCTCTTCAGGATCAACCGGCTCTGAGTATACGCCGTAAGTATCTTTCCTGCAGATTTTAATTTGCATCAAAAAAGAAAATTCAAGATATTGTGAATAAGAAAAAAAAAACTAAAAAAATAGTGGGAAAAATAACAAGGTGGGATTTATTTGAAAAAAGAAAAGACATCGGGCACTCACTTCTGGAGCCTATCAAGCAAGAACTCCAAGGTCTTTTTGTCTGGCAAAGGTGCTGTGGGCCCCAGCTGCAGTGCACCCTCTGTTCATAGCACATGTTAGAATGACAGATCAGCACTAATTCCAATTACTCAAATCTAATTCAAATCTAATTGAATGCACTGCTACTGACCTTGCTGAGAATCAGTCCCTTTCTCGGTCCCTTCATCCTGAAATTTCACAAAATTACAATTAATGCATAAAATCGGCAGCAAAAACACGAGTCAGAAAAAAACATACGACACAACGAAAAATAATGCGCCTTGCGAAAGGCACGAGAGACCTGGAGAGAGAAAAGAGAGATATTTTGGAAAGGCGAAGAAAAGACAAATTCGAACTTTTTCCAAATACAGTAAGTCAGCTGTTTCTTCTTTCCCCCACACACCATACACAGTCACACACACACACACACACACACAATTAAAAAGAAATGCTTTCAAAATAGCGGGTATGTGACATAATCAAATAAAATATGAGTTCAACACAGTTGAGAAAGAACGGTTTCTGGGTTTGACCAGGTCAAATCCCATTTCCTTAAAAATCTGACTGGAGAACAGAATTCCAGATTCCAACAAATCCCGCCGCTTATCAATCGGATCCGTACCAGCCCGCGCGCTATTTAAATCCCAAAAGAAGTACCAACAAAAGTTGTGCCGCGTCCCGCCGCCAAAATTCAAAGGAGAAAAAGAGAGAGAAAAAAAGCGACAGGCTAATTAATGAAGCAATTAATTCTTTAATTTTCCTTCATCAAACCTTGGGATCAATATCAGTGTCACTACTGGGGAGCCGATGAACGAGCTTGATCTTCTTCTCACGGCGGCGGTCGTTGGATCCATCATCATCTTCATCCGAAGCGGACGCGGCAGAGGCCTCGCCTGAGAAGGATGGGTCGGAATTGGGGTCCCGGCGAGTGTCGCGGCGACCCGATGAGGAAGGTTGGTGTCGGTGGTTGGAATTCGAAGGGGAAGTGGAATTAGGGTTACGGTTAGGGTTTTGTTGTTGGAGACGGAGGCTTCGCTTTTGGATTTCGACGAGAGATGGTCGACCTTTCTTTTTCTTATTCTTCCTCTCCACTACTGGTGGTTTGCTGTTGTTTCCCATCACGGTAAGGCGAGGCTCTCTCTCTCTCACCCCCTTGTCCTTCTCTCTCTAGAAACAAGGGCGATATTTTCGCTGCAGCAAAATTCTGTTTTTATTTTCTTCTTTTTAAATTTGGTTTACTGTTGGGCGACTTTTTGATCTTACTACGCCTGGAATACAATCGGTATTCCACGTTTTAAAATTACAAACAATTAGGACCCCACTATTGTTTGTGGGGGTGTATATACACCATGTTCATGTACAATTGTTTTAGTTTTGACCTTCGAACACTTTGTAGTTTCCGTCAATACTTTCGGAGCATGTTTGACAATGAAAAATTTCCGTTAATACTTTCGGAGCACGTTCGACAATGAAAATTTTTATAACAATAATTTTTTTAATATGAAAATAAAAATATCAATTTATCAATTTCAAATTGAAAAAAATTATGACAAAATTTAAAATATAGGTGTTTGATAAACCATCAAAAAAATTAATATTTTTAAAAATTCAAAATTGACATAACATCACGATAAGTTGACATTCCACCTTTTCAGATTATATTATATTCAGAATCCACTTTTATCTATAGAGTGTATATTCTACCTACACACTATGTTTATGTACAATTGTTTTAGTTTTGACGTCCGATCATCTTGTAGTTTCTGTCAATACCTTTCGAGCATGTTCGACAATGAAAACTTTTGAATATGAAAATATAAATTTTAATTTGTAAAAAAAAATTATGAATCAATTTAAAATATAGGTGATTGACAAACAATCCTATTTGTTTAGTTAGCTAAAATTAAAAGTTGACATAATAAGTTGGTACTCCACTTTTTAAAATTATATTATGTCTAGAGGTGTACATTCTACCTATACACTATGTTCATGTACAATTGTTTTAGTTTTGGTGTCCAATCACCTTGTAGTTTCCGTCAATACCTTTAATGCATGTTCAACAATGAAATTTTTTATGATAATGAAAACTTTTGAATATGAAAATGAAAATATCAATTTGTCAATTCCAATTCCAAGTTAATTTTTTTTATGAAAATTTTAATATATTGGTGTTTGACAAACCATCCAATTTTTTTAGTTAACATTACAAAAAAAAATTCAAAGTTGACATGACATTACGGTAAGTTAGTATTCCATCTTTTGAAATTATATCATGTTCGGAATTCATTGTTATTAATAGCATATATTGTACAATATACACTATGTTCATGTACAATTGTTTTAGTTTTGACATCCGAGCACCTGGAAGTTTCCGTCCGCACTTTTACTACACATTTAAAGTTAAAACTTTTATGGAAATAATTTTTGTTAATATGAGAGTGAAAATATTAATTTTCAAGTTGAATTACCTCATTGAAAAATTTAAAACATAGGTATCTGACAAAATGTTGGATAAATTTATTGGGAGTTGGCTTATTTTTTTTTTTCCTTTTTATAATTAAACTTTATGTAGAAAATTTTATACTAACATCAAATTCTTAAGTACATTTATAATAAGTAATTAATCAGATTAATATTATTGTACATATCAGATTTCAAATAGTTTAATGTGCATTGACATATCAATAAAGGTGTTTATGAAATACTGGATTCACCATGTACAACGAGTGATCAATGAATGAATTGATTAACACAATAAAGTGATAAATGAATTTCTAAAAGTACAAAACGAAAAAAATAATAACATCAAAACTCGGCACTAAAAATTATCACCACGGGTAGAAAATATATAAAACAAAAATTAAGAATCAAAGTTTGACACAATACCTAGCTAAAAAACTTTGGTCCGAGTTGATTTTAAATTTTCCATAAAATCTAATTTGGGACTGAATAAAGTACCTTTCGGATGAAGGGAATGGAAATAAAACTATCTAAAACATCAAAATTAAAAAAAAAATTAAATATATAAATATTCAATTCGGAAAGTTTAGAAGAATGCGCTTTTGAGTTTTCCCTAAATTTTTTATTTCATTTACATTTCAATCTTTAAAAGTTTTATGCAGAACTGTCTTGTGCGATAGTTATTATACTTGCACACATTTAATTCACAGTACATTAAACACAAATCTCAAGACCAACCATGTCCGATATAATTTTTCCTTAATATATTTTAATATATTGTCGTAGCCTGAACGGGCAGGCATAATATAGTTTGGTAATTAGGATATGAATTAAAAAAACAATTTTATTATTAATCATATATATATATATAGAGAGAGAGTACGGCTAATGTGCTTTTGGTTGTATTTCGGACGAAATACAACCAATTCATTTTTCAATTTCCGAAGTTCGAAAAGTCGATCCAAACCGTTAGATGTGTTCTCCATATTAAAATGTGCTTGGAGACCAAATTTTACATCTTTTGGAATTTGTTTACTATTTATTAAGCCACTTTGAAAATTGCTGATCCAACGGTGGCTTAACCAAATAGTGAAACCGTTGGATCACTGATTTTCAAAGTGGCTTAATAAATAGTAAAAAAATTACAAAACATGTAAAATTTGGTCTCCAAGCATATTTCAATATGGAAAACACATCTAATGGTTTGGATCGACTTTTTGGACTTCGAAAATTGAAAAATGAATTGGTTGTATTTCGGCTGAAATACAACCAAAAGCACATTAGCCATACTATATATATATATATATATATATATATATATATATATATATATATATATAGATATATATATATATATGAGATGGGCTAACTTGCTTTGGGAAGTAAAGTGGGTGTTTTACTTCCCTCTCGTATCTCCATTTTCAAAGTTTAAATAGTCGATCCGAACCGTTAGATGTGATCTCCATATTGAAATCTGCTTGGAGACCAAATTTTACATTTTTTGGAATTTTTTTACTATTTATTAAGTCAATTTGAAAATCGCTGATCCAACGGTTTCACTGTTTGAACAGCGAAACTGTTGGATCAGCGATTTTCAAAGTGACTTAATAAATAGTTAAAAAATTCCAAAAAAATGTAAAAATTGGTCTCCAAGCACATTTCAATATGGAGAACATGTTGAGCGGTTCGGATCGGCTATTTGAACTTTGAAAATGGAGATACGAGCGGGAATTAAAGAACCCTCTTTACTTCCCAAAGCAAGTTAGCCCATCTCATATATATATATAGGCAACGACTTCTACGGACATAAGGACCTATTTGTAAAATGAACATATTTTTATTTTCAAAGTTCAAACAGTCGATCCGAACCGTTCATCTTGTTCTCCATATTAATATGTGCTTGGAGACCAAATTTTATATTTTTCTGAATTTTTTTACTATTTATTAAGATGGGTACAAAATTCAATGGTCTGAATTTGATATTTTTTGTACCCATCTTAATAAATAGTAAAAAAATTCAGAAAAATGTAAAATTTGGTCTCCAAGCATATATTAATATGGAGAACAAGATGAACGGTTCGGATCGACTGTTTGAACTTTGAAAATAAAAATATGTTCATTTTACAAATAGGTCCTTATGTCTATAGAAGACACTCTCATATATATATATATATATATATATAGATAGATAGATATATATGAGTAGAACTAGGGTGCTCCTAAGTTCACCAAATCTCTTGTGAACTCGACTCTAAAATATATCGAATCGACTTTGAAACTCTTCTACCTAATGAGTGATGCGTCTACATGTGAAAATTTTAAAGTTTCGAATTAATTTAATATAGAGTCAAGTGGTCAAAAGTTTAAGGTTTATAAATTAATTTTAATGCATTCATTTTTTGGACTCCTTTGACCACTTGACTCTATATTAAATTAATTCGAAACTTTAAAATTTTTACATGTAGATGCATCAATCATTAGGTAGAAGGATTTCAACGGTTTGGATTCATTGTATAAAGTCGATTCGATATATTTTAGAATCAAGTTCACAAGAGGTTGGGTAAACTTAGGAGCACCCAAGTTCTACTCTCTCTCCCTCTCTCTCTCTCTCTCTATATATATATATAGAGTGTGGCTAATATGCTTTTGGTAGCATATGGGCTGAAATACATCCAACGCCTTTTTCGATTTTTGAAGTCCAAAACGTCGATCCAAATCGTTAGATGTGTTCTCTATATTAAAATGTGCTTGGAGACCAAATTTTACATTTTTTGGAATTTTTTTACTATTTATTAAGCCACTTTGAAAATCGCTGATCCAACGGTTTCACTGTTGGGTTAAGCCACCGTTAGATCAGTGATTTTCAAAGTGGCTTAATAAATAGTAAAAAAATTCCAAAAAATATAAAATTTGGTCTCCAAGCACATTTTAATATAGAGAACACATCTAAAGGTTTGGATCGACGTTTTAGACTTTGAAAATCGAAAAAGGAGTTGGATGTATTTCGGTTCTTATGCTACCGAAAGCATATTAGCCACACTATATATATAGTATGGCTAATATGCTTTCGGTTGTATTTCGGCCGAAATACAACCAATGTATTTTTCAATTTTCGAAGTTCAAGAAGTCGATCCAAACCGTTAGATATGTTCTCCATATTGAAATGTGCTTGGAGACCAAATTCTACATTTTTTTGGAATTTTTTTACTATTTATTAAGCCACTTTGAAAATCGCTGATCCAACGGTGGCTCAACCAAACAGTGAAACCATTGGATCAGCGATTTTCAAAGTGGCTTAATAAATAGTAAAAAAATTCCAAAAAATATAAAATTTGGTCTCCAAGCACATTTCAATATGGAGAACACATCTAACGGTTTGGATCGACTTCTTGGGCTTCAAAAATTGAAAAATGCATTGGTTGTATTTAGGCCGAAATACAACCGAAAGCATATTAGCCATACTCTCTCTCTCTATATATATATATATAGAGAGAGAGAGAGTTGGGCTATGGTACTCTATAGAGTACCATGGCTCGGTGCTCTACGGCACTATATCTTCATTTTAAAAATTCAAACACCGGATCCGAACTGTTGAACATGTTCTTCATATTGAAATGTGCTTGGAGACCAAATTTTACATTTTTTGGAATTTTTTTGCTATTTATTAAGCCACTTTGAAAATCTCAGATCCATGGTCCAGAAATTTTTATTGTTTTCTACTGTTCACAGCAGATCTGAGATTTTCAAAGTGGCTTAATAAATAGCAAAAAAAATCCAAAAAATGTAAAATTTAGTCTCCAATAACATTTCAATATGAAGAACATGTTCAACTGTTCGGATCGGGTGTTTGAATTTTTAAAATGGAGATATAGCGTAGAGCACCAAGGCGTGTTTTACTCCATAGAGTACCAATGTACCATAGTCCATCTCTCTCTCTCTCTATATATATATATATTCTAAAAGAAGTGCAGAACACCGCCAGTTTTACTAAAGAAACCACCTGACGCAAACATTTTTTATAGGACAATGTATCACTATCAATCTAAATCAAAAGTCAAAAAATCTACAACTCAAATTCGATGGACTTCTCAATTCATATCCAACAGGTACCGTGTAGAATAAGATATATGCCGTCTCTTCTATTTTGGTATGAATTTCAAAGCAGAATTTCTAAAAAAAAAATTGAGAGAGAAGAATTTCTATATTTCTAAGTAGGCTCCGAAGTGATTTTTCTATATTTTTTTTGTACAGTTCAAAAATTCTAAGTAGGAATGCATGCCTTTGTGTTTCTTGATAGAACTATTCTCTCAAGAATCAGTTCTACCAAATGAGTCTATTTTTATATTTATATATCAGAGCTGAGATATACAATAAATCAACCAACATACCACATACAGATTTTGAGCCGTTACAATATATAACGTAATAGCATAAAAATAACAACCATTATTCCTACAAACTTTATTTTAACAGTAATAATTCGAATAGAGTTTTCGATAATGATTTTATTATTACACTAACAATAAAACTAAAAATTAAAAATTAGGAAATTCATTTAAAATAAGCATACTAGTAACATTATTCTCAAAGATCAGATTAAGATCTTCATTTTTATCCACTGCTTCATTAGCTTGAGGGGCTTCATTGTTGGTACATGACTTATGTTTTTTCGATGCTTCCACAAGTTCAAATTTAGATGGATCTCATTTGGTAGAACCCAATGCCTTTTGTTTTTTTGGTCACCAAAACTTGTGCCTGTTGCGTGGAATTTTTGGTTCGAGTATCAACTCAGAATTTGACATAAAGTTAGAATCAGTTCTTTAGTAGCTTCTTTTTTGTGAAGAGACCATTGTTGATACTTGGATTGAAACTCATTAAACAAACTCATCATTTCATTATCAACATTATTAGTCGAGTCGAGTGATGGAGCATACAAGAGTGATCTATCATCAATTCTCCGTTGTGGATGAATCAAATCTAGCGGTAACATTGAATTGGTAAACGTTATTATTTTATGAGCACATAGAAGACCCATTGACGCCTCAAAATTTCTCCTGCAAACATGATTGAATGTTCTGTTTTGTATCCTTTCATATTGCTTGTACAACTCTTTCAAAGCATAAATGGAGACAATCATTAATATTTTCTTGAACAATAGAATATCACAACCATGCATGATACATATTTTTTTTTTCTTGAGAAGTTCACCTTTATTTCATTGAATTCATTCTCAACTGCAAGAGATATTTTATCTCTTACCTATTGAAAATAATTTGTTGAAAACAAACTATATAAAGATACTAACTTGCGTAGTACACAAAGATCTTAAAACAATATTAATAATTACAAATTTTGTTATTTTACCTAAAAGGTGTCTAGTAGACAAGTCCATATATTTTTTTATTATTTTTTTTTACTTCTTCTTGCACTTTAAACTAATTACTTTTATATTTTTTATAACTGTTATTTTAATTTTTTTACCAGCTCAACTATTTTGAGCCACACAATTGAATCTTATCAAAGTTTATCACACTTCGAGGACCTGAACCTTTTTCTTCTCATTTACCATGCATAAATAAGAATATAGATTTTTTTTTTTAAAAAAAAAAAAAATACATGTTGAAACTTGCAGATACATTTTTAGTTCTGCATGCGCCCCTTCGTCTCTTGAGAATGCACGATTGCCTAGATGCAAATACTTATATGTCTGTGCTCCAATAAATTTTATTTCAACGACAGTAAATCCTACAAACTTTCAATAATAATATAATACTCCTGAATTAGAACATTAAATTTAAAACTAGACAATTGTTAGCAATTATAAGGTATTATATCAAAATCTTTTCCGAATTGTTTTTTTTTTTTATATTTCTAAATTATTACTACTCATATTGTTAATCTCTTCATGCAATTTGTCTCCATAAAATAAAAATTCACGCATGTCACTAATAATTTTTTATTTTATGGTATAAAGTTGGAAGTGAGAGATAAACTTTTTTGTTGGTCTACCTAATATATATATATATATATATATATATATATATATATATATATATATATATCGGATATAAAAGATTCACTATACACCAGTTGAATTAAAAAATTCAAGCATATCGGAAATTACATGCTTTTTTATTCTTGGTATGCTCGAATTTTTGACATACTTAATTTGTTTTTTGTTAGATTTTTGAAGTATATGGACCATTTTAATTATTTTGTAACAAAACAGATTCAAACTTGATTAATTTTTTTTGAGTTTTCTATATTTTTAGGTTTCAACGGAAATTACATGAATCAAATAATATTTCATATAACTTAATTGAAACACTAAATAATACCTTTATTATATACTGCAGTGAAGCTTTTTTCTCTTTATAAAGTGATTGAAGTTCCAATCAACTTTGATCAAATTCTACTTCGATTGAAGAATAAACTATTTTGTTCCAAATGGATAGAAAAATATCATACTCCTCTTTGGAATCAAAATCTTTTCGACAATTCGTCATTAAGTTCTTTTTTATATGCCATACACATAGAAGATGGACAGTAGCTGGAAAGACCACAATTACTGCATTTGTAAATGCTTGTTATTTATCCGACATTATAACTGAAGGTTGAGTCTCTTTTGGAAAAACCTTTTTAAACATGCTTAGTGCCCATATGAAATCTTCTTCTCTTTCATTCTTTAAAAATGCACATTCGGCGTAAAATGAGGTGTTAAAGCATGAGACCCCAACGATATCAAAAAGTGGCATCTTATACTTATTTGTTTTGTAGGTATAATCCAGAATGAAAACACTCGAAAAATTCTTAACCAGAGTGATTGACACAGGATGTATAAAGAAAAGACGTGTAAGAATATCACCTTCATTGTGCCACGTCCTCCTAGTTCTTCCAATAAAGCTTGAATCATTGTTCTACCTTCTAACTTTTCTCTATGGATATTCGCCTTCAAATTATACACTATTATAGAGACAGCTTTAAGCTCGGGTTTCTTTTGGCGTAAAGAAGAGAGGATTTGTCTAGGCGGTATTCCAAATCAAGTCATATGGTCAACACTCTCGATATCTTCTTGTGATAGTTGTCGAAGAGAAGGATGGCCAGAGATATCAACAGATGCTTCTTGGTTGTGTGATGAGTTACGCACTTCAATTATCCAAATTATTTCATCCATCCTTTTACCTTTAATTTTAAAATAAAAGAACAATCGATCCGGCGTGACCCTGTTGTCTTTTCTCTTTCATCTAAAGGCACGCCCTGTACATCACGATATTGACCACCTCTATCACATTATAAAACTACATATTTCTCTGGCTTTGAACACAAATAAATAATGCGTATCTTTTAGCCGAGTAAAATGCTCTAACACCGATGAGTAGATCTTTGCGAGTTTTGTACTTGAAACCGAGTAATTCAAGTTTGTCGGCCTCTTATTCAAATGGAATTGCCGACTCATCAATATTCATCTATTAAACAAAAAGAATGAAAATAAATAAAATAAGAAATCAAATGGCCTCTTAAAATATTGTAGAATTTTTTTTTATTATTATTATGCTAGACTTTCAAGCATCAAAATTTAATTAAATTTGCTTAAAAAATAAAGTTTCGTACATCTGATAAGAGAGACTAACACTCGTTACCTTCGAAAATAAAATTAGTTAAATATTTTAAATTACCTTTGATTTTAGAATTTCTGAACGAAGAAGAGAGAAATAGCGCACTCAAAGCATGAATTTGTTTTTTCTCGCAACAGCTTTTTTTGTTCAACCAAAAATACCAATTATGAGTGACAGCCAATTAAAAAAAGAATTATCGATTGTAAGCAAATAAAGTTTCGTACATCTGATGAGAGAAACTAACACTTGTTGCTTTCGAAAATAAAATTAGTTAAATATTTTACATTACCTTTGATTTCAGAATTTTTGAACGAAAAAGAGAGAAGTAGTGCACTCAAAGCATGAATTCATATTTTCTCGCAACAACTTTTTTTTTATTCAGCCAAAAATACCAATTATGAGTGGCGGCCAATTAAAAAAAGAATTATCAATTGATTATACTCAATTAACGATGTATCTATTAAATTGTCATTTTAAAAAATTCTCTAACTTCTTTGCTGCTTTGAGCCAAATGTTAGTTGTTAAAATATGCACCCTATTAATTACATGAGTTGTCGGGAAGAAGTCCAAATGCCAATTTGTACATGCATAAACACCGAAAAACATCTAATATTAACATTTGAAAGATAATATTCTAATCAGATTGGTTAATAAAAGTTTAAACACTAGATTTTGCAACGATTAACACAAAACATTTAGTGTTAAAGAAGCATGAAATAAGAACACAAGTTTGTTTAGCATTTAATCGAAACCGTCTGATTTCATGGGTATTTTGGAAAGCATTTTAATCAGACCATATTTGTCCAAAGCACTGAAATAAACCAATTCTTACATGCATTATAAATTATGTGATTCAGGCAATGGCACTATGCATGGCATGAATTGGTCCATTGTGGACCAATATTTTTATTTTCAAAGTTCAAATAATTGATCGATCTGAATTGCTCAACATGATCTCCGTATAAAAATGTACATGTAGATCAAATTTTACTTATTTTACAATAACTTTTAGATATATAGAATATTACTTGATTTAAAATTCTTGACCATTCAAAAGTAGTGATTTTCTACCCATCTAAAGAATAATAAAAATTGTAAAAGTTATAACAAATACATTATCATAGAGATCATGTTGAACGGTCATGTCAATTATCTAAACTTTAAAAACAATGATATTTAAACTTATTAACATAACATAGATATAATATTTTTATATTTTTATAATGAATTACAATAAAACTGTTAAATAAACAAGCTTATTGAATTAGTTTAAATGAACAAGATATTGAAAATGCATAAAGATAGGTATCTTATTCAAATGTTTTTTTTTCATATATAGAAATATAAGATTATGAAGTCTTTATTTAATAATATAATATATAGAGAAGCAAAATGTAAATGACAAGTCATTTAAAAAATAATTTCATTGATAATTATAAGAATTATCAATGGAGATGAAACATATTATTTGAAGAAGTTTTGAAATAATTAACAAGAGTTGCATACATAAAAAATTGCAAATCAAAATTCTTAACAAATTTTAAATTCTTTCAAGAAATGATGTAATGATCAAATCAGCATTAGCATTTTGCAATAAATTATTAAAAAAACATGCACGTGCTCTTAGTTCGGATCAATATCCCTCCTAAGTACTACTCAAGATTTCCTTCACTTTACGGTTTGAGATTTACTCACAGTCCATTTGGGATTCGGGCTAACGCAGGGGGCAGTATTATTGGGCTTTGGGATTCGGGCCGATTTAAAAAGAACGATGCGGATCTACTAATTGTAAAAGATTCCCTTTTCAGGTACCTGGGAGGATGTGAATTCAACAATTTCACCGAAGCTTCTTTAGTTCTTTGCTTCAAGTCTTCAACCCTCGATCCTTTCCCAGTATAATTGAGCTCCTCCAATAAAATAATAATAGCTGAGTTCCAATCCTCTGAAGTAACTTAATTTTTGAGGCTATATCTAAACCGTACGATCAGAATCCGACTATTTCAGACCTTTCAGTGCTCCTTTAATATTCATGCTAAAGCTGATCGATGGTTCCGATCTGAACTCAAAATTTGAGTTAACTCGGGTGTTATGAATTCCGGTAAAATTGATTTAAAATTCTCAGCATTGACTGCACAACAAGAGAAATTCGACTTCTCCGCAAAAGCTATAGATATCCCAGTAAAACACCTTAAACTACAGTGCAGTACCAACCTCTTGTAATCTTGTTGCTCGCCTACTATTGAGTATTGATCAGCGTAGAAATCTCGAATAGAGAAAACTGAGAGCAAGGAGAGGCATGTGCATCGCCGCATGGATATGGCAACCGCACGCTTCTCACCAGTTTCTCCTGCTGCTCAACAGAGATGAATTCCACGACAGGTACGATCATTTCTCAGATACTCAACTTTAATTTAGTAAATTTCGTTCAATAATGAGCTTAATTTTTTTTTTTTTGCCTGATCAAGGCCGACGAGGCCGATGGAGTGGTGGGGGGAGGGGGAAGAGGATTTGTTGGCAGGAAGAGATGAATTGGGAGGAGGCACATGGCTGGGTTGCTCAAGAGGTGGTCGAATTGCGTTTGTTACCAATTTTAGAGAACCTGAACCTCGTTTTTCTGGTGCCAAATCAAGGGGGCATTTGCCTGTGAAATTTCTCAAGGTCCGTACATTAATTGCTGTTCTTACTTTCTACGGAGTATTTTATGTACGCTATCGTATCAATTTATGAATTTAGAGGGAAAAATATGTAATTTGGAGGTTTTTGAGGGTAAAATATGCAATTTGTTTCAGAATCCTATTTCAAAGTCCCCCAAAGGAAAGTAAAACCAGCTATCATCAGTCAGTATACCCTTGCAAAATAGAAAATATACCAGCTCCTCCATTTCAGAATCTTTAAATACCCAAATTGGCTTGATTTTAACTGGTACTAAACCAAACCCAAAATATATTTTTTACCTTTACCGGAATTGGTGCCAACCCAACCCAAGCCACATGGGGTGAGTATCCCCTGCGATAGGGCAATCCATATTGTCTCCGGTACCGGACTGAGTACGATATGAGTTGGTGAACTTCAAGCCGAGCGATTGGAATCCGGTGCCTATTTACACATAGGTGGTCCTTTTTGAGATTTGTGGCACAGTTAAAGAACGGTCTGGATTTAGTAATTCTACGTACAGTATCGGGGGTGATCCGAATTTGCAGTACCACAGGGATAGGATAACTCCTAACTGATTTATGCCTATTTGGATTAATAGGGGTCCACTTTGATATTCGTGCCAGGTTAAAACAGACGATGAAAATCTAATTCTACATGGTATAGTACCGCACTGGATGTGAACCCAGCCATATTATTTCAGCTCTATGAAAATAAGATCTATGAGAGCATTCTTAAAACTTCATCCATTTTTACAGTCGCAAAAATCTGCTGTTTTTTTTAATAAAATCTAGCTAAAAACTTATACAAACGGTTGCTTAATTTCTTTCATGATGATCTTCACAGAGTCAACAAAGCCCCATGGAATTTGCCAAAGAAATTGCAAAGGAAGCAGATTTATACAACCCGTTTAACTTAGTAGTTGCCGATCTTTGCTCAAAGATCATGGTTTTTGTATCCAATCGGCCTGAGGGCAAGCCTACAATTGAGACAGTTAACCCAGGCATTCACGTGCTTTCCAATGCTAGTCTAGATAGTCCTTGGCCAAAGGTAGCAAAATTCATATATCTTTGCTCCATTTCTGTTCAAATTAGAACTTCAATTTTTTTGTGAATAATGCTTCTTCCCACAGGAAATAGCCAAAACGTCCTCTGTATACTTCAATTGTTTTCTTCTATAATTTTTTTGACAGTGAGGCCGCGGTACTATGCATACTGCAGATTTGTCCTTACTATGGATCAATTTTTTCATTTTCAAAGTCCAAACAGTTGATCCAAACCATTCAACATGATCTTTGTATGAAAATGTTCTTGTAGATCAAATTTTACATTCTTTAGATTTTTTTTACTATTTTCTTAGATAGGTAGAAAATCACTTGATCTAAACATTCTAGACCATTCAAAGTAGTGATTTTCTACCTATCTAAAAAAACAGTGAACAAGTTCTAAAAAATGTAAAATTTAGTATGTAAACTTTTTTTTTTTTTTTTTTTTTTTATAGTTCTATACTTTTATTTCATAAGTTTTTATAGTTCTATCTACATTTTCATATGGAGATCATGTTGAACGGTTCAGATTGACTCTTTGGACTTTGAAAATGAAGTTATTGATCCATAGTATGGACCAATCTGCGCTATGCATAGTACCATAGCCTCACTCTTTTGACAATTGGATAACTTTGCTGGCATTTAGACAATTTTCTATGAAGCAGTTTTCTTTTATGCTGTGCTTGTCATCAGTTTACAAATCTAATTCAAGATCGTTCTTATTTTAGTCAGAGCTTTTGCGAAGCAAAGTCGAAGAATTTTTAAAGACTCAAGGCGACAAGGAGATACCTCTGAAGGACATGGTACGAGAGCTGATGGGAGATAAAGTAAAAGCAGATAGAGATATGTTGCCTATAACGGGTTGTAATCCCGAGTGGGACTATGCGCTGAGTTCTATATACGTAGACCTTGACACAGAATCGGTAAGTTAAAAGGCAAACTATTTACAAGTTCAGTAAAATAAAATTAACATAAAATGAGTTGAAGGCAAACTGTTAGATGTGATCTATATCTACTGAGAGGGGATCACTTGACAATGCTTTATTTTGACAATCTTGACAATTTTTAAATATAAAGCTTGAATTTGAAATCCAACATTATGGATATGATCTATATTCTCCACATATCATGTCTATAAAATATAATAAAATTTGGTATATATTTCATTGTACATTGAGTGATTTGAAATTCTTACGGTCTGAAATTAACGATCCTTGATGCATCATCTAACAATACTTAAATGCATGAAATTTGATTGTTAGGCTATCTATATATCCAATACCATATCTCTAAATTTACATTTGAATTTCCAATTTATTTAATCTTTTTTAGAAAATTAATTATTAGGATTGTCAAATAAAGTATTGGCACTTCGGCTTGATATGTAAACTATTGAACTCATAAAATGGTGGCATAGTGCCGGCGCAAAAAATGTAGACATGGGAACTCTCATTATCTTTAATGGTATTGTATATTTCTCAGCTACCAGTTGGTTGAAATCGTATCACAGAAAGACAGTCATTATTTTTTCATGATGTAGTATACTCTTCAGCTACCAGTTGGTTGAATTGGTACCAGAGCAAGATGATTTTGAGTATAGATTTCACAAAGTGGTCAGCGTATAAATTTTTTAAAGTGAGAGGAGTATGATTTCACATCTCTAATAGTCTAATTTGAGTATTTGCACTTCTTGTTAGAGTAATCCATCTGATTGACAAGTCCATTTAAAATCTCTATTTTCGTAAAAGGTTTGCAACAGTAAGATTTTACGTGATTATGTTTCATATAAGGGTTAAAATATTATGATCACTGTAAAAATGTAAATTCAAATAGTAGCATTTGAAATCAGATTAAACCTAACATAAACAAGTAAGACACAACAAATAGAAGCAGTGAATT
>JAJHPF010000005.1:6422400-6447400 GCA_024447775.1 Carex cristatella | reverse complement strand
GTGGGGAGGGGGGTGGGGTGGGGTGGGGTAGATGTTTGTATCATTTTCCCTAATAACAACAATTTACAGGGGAAAGAAATAACTTTTGATTTGTTGTGTGAAGCCTTCGAATGGTTAAAAACTTAAAATTAACAGCCGTAAATATCACTGGGTGAAAAATAAAATGAATCTAACTTTTGATTTCTATCCTAGGGGCACTATGGAACAAGAAGCATGTCAGGAATTGCGGTTAAAGTAAATAATGAGGTATCTTTTTATGAGAGATATATCGAAGACGGTACTTGGAAAGAGCACCTAGTCGAATTTCACATAGACAAGGTATGAAATAAGAAAGCAATGATGAGTGACGTTAGATTTTATTCAATGAATAAGTTACTCTTAATTACACCCAAGAAGAAGTTACTCCTTGTAACAGATTGTACTCGGCATGAGCAATGAGAAGACGCACGATTGATTATACCCATGATTTGATAAATCTCTTGCTATAGACACACCATACAATTGTTTTTTATTTGTTCTTCTTTTTCTTCTTTCGGGAAATTTTATACAGAAAAACAAATGGCCACAGTAATACTAACGTTGGTGTAGGTTAAGATTTAAGATACCATAAAAAAGTGTTATAGTACGCGGTTTTGGTGTAGACATGTAACAAGTAACAGTAAATAATTGAAGATATCAGATCAATGGTTACCTTGGAATTAATTTTGCCATGTCATTTCTCTTTTTGAAGTAGAGAGAAAAGGTAACAAAATCCACAAATGCAGGAAGGATCGTAGGAAAAGAAAAAACTTAATTTTTCCCTGTAAAAATGGAGGTGTTTTGGGAATTTTTTGTTAGGTTGAATTAATCATGCATGTATATATGGTAATGAACCGCAACCAAACATACATTGCGGAATACGGACTTGTATTTTTAACATTTGTGAGTGTCAAGTGTGATTGACGTGGTGACTCGAGGACTTCCAATTTTTGGCAGTCAATCCAATCTTTTGTTAAATGTTGAACTGGCAAAAGTTCTTGCTGCTGGTTTCTTATGTTTCTCCGTTGGATTGTAATTTCTTCAATACCAATTTAACAAGAAAAATAATTATTCTTACATTTAATGTTCTGGGTCCAAAGTATTTATATATATAATAAAAAATATTTATATTTGAATTCTAAAGTGTTACGTTTATATCTAAGTTAAATACTTTATTGATATATAAAAATATAACTTCCTAAGATTTGAAGTTATAGAATTTTTTTTTGTCATCAAATCTGAGCTTTTTTTGGAGTATGCGGTCATCACTCGTTAAATAATTCGAAGAGTATAATTTTAGTTAGACTAAAATCTTTTTCTGATTCCAAAATAGACTTTACTTATTAACCAGCGCTTTCCGTCACCTTTCCGCAAGCTTAGAAGGCAAAATACTTTTCATCTACTTTTTTGCAATTTCTTCGAGGCCGAATAAAGTTTCTATTATAGGAGTGTCAATTGGTTAGATTACGTGTAGGTCTCCAAGTCAATTCATAGTAGTTGTAGTCAGATTTTAACCTTTTAAATCCATTACTTATTAACCATTTAAAGTTAAAAACAACCCAATCCTTGTTCTATTTGTGCAGTCGAGTTTTGTTGCATTGAATAACATAAATTTCTATATGATAATATTATTACTTAGCTTAATTAGTTAGCTTCAGTTTAATATATTTTAATTGAATCCAATGATATGAAACTTAAAATAATGTATTGTGATTTTATAAAGAAGCAATAAAAATGTATTAACCAAATTAAATCAAATCATACATATTTACTTTTATTTCTGTAGTTCTTGTAATATAAATGATCTGGAGGGTCTGTGGCTTGGGATCGGCACGTTCTGATATATAAAGTTAAAACTGTTTGATCCGTCTTAAGATTTGCACAAATAACTTTAAGATTCATGTGAATCATATATACACATTAAGTAATCTTAATGTGGATCAAGCGACTTAAAAGTTACCGGGCATTGGATCAAGTTCTGAGATCATACTGAACTGGTTTAATAGAAAATAGAGAGGTCGGGATTCTATTATAAATCTCAGCCCGGCCCAGAGAGGATTGATTGATCAGGCCTACAAAAATTGGAAACCCAGCTCACTTCGCCCTGGGTTTTAATATCATGTTACTTCGTTTCGCTGTGACAATCCTGAGAATTGACTAAATGTGGAATTCGTATCACATAAGCTAACAGAATATTTCTGTTTGGATCTGGACCGTCCAATCAGAATCTTTGCGATTATTAAAGTGGTCTCGTGAATTCTGTCTCAGACTGGATTGGCTTGGATTCCCGATCAGAGGGCCCTGATCCAAACATAAATATTTTGTTAGCTCAGAGGATATGGATTCCTAAATGTGCTGAATAGGGATCCGACTCTGATGTTTTTTTGAGAAAAAAGCAGAGTTTTGCTTTACTAATTTCAACTATTCAAAATTTTCAATTCACGTATCTCGATAAAAAAAATTTTTCATACACAAGTCTCAGACACTTCTTTGCTTTTGCTTAATAAATTGTTTTTAAAAACATATCATTTTTTAATTAAATATACGAAAAGAGTATATAGATGGGCAGTGACTAAGTCCATTCTTTTAATAGAGAAACTAAATTCAGATCATGCAACATTTGTCCATTATTGTGTATGGTTAGACAAAAACCAAAAAGGGTAAAAAGCCGGGCATTAACGAATTAGTGAATGAGATAGGATAAGTAACAAGTTGTTCATATATCATTTGTTCATTATTGTATGACCCGAAAATCAAGGTTCAAGTTAGTTCATTACGAAGCAAACAACTTTTGTCTATTAAAAAGAATGGTCTAATTCTGTTTATCTTTTGTTTTCAAAAAAATAATTACGAGACTAGTAATTGATTGAGATCGCTAACTTTGATTTATATTTTGTCAGTTCATTCGTTGAAAACAACCATATCTCAGCGCTATCCAACAAATAAATTGACTTTCTTTTCAATTGGAAAATCAAATAAAACTGCAAACTTAGCATTGCGGTGCGAGTCTCATCTCTCCACAGAAAGATGCATGTTCAACTCTCAATAATAATGCTAGAGTATGCCGGAACTCTTTAATAAAAAAAAAACTACAAAGTACTTTGTATAAAACCTAAATTAAAATAACTATCTTTAATATGGATTTATAAATTTTATTGTTTTAAAACTCTAGATCACCATTTTAGCTCCATGATATTGTCATTAATATTATACATAATACACATAGTGATACGATGCATCTTGCCAAAAAATTCACACTCACAAATTAATTGCCAGGCGCCAAGTACCAACATAGATTTCACACTTGCTCTTTACAGAATGTCAGAATTTACTCGTTTTCTTCTTCCGCAGTTCCTCCTTAGTTCTTAATAACAAACAAACAAACATGAAACTTTTGCGCGGGAAGGTCACGAGTCCAAAACCAAAATTCATTATGTAGGGATCTGGAACGTGCACCAAAAAATCCCGCCTAAACTTTCTGTGCAAATTACAATTCCACCCCCACACCCCTTCGCGTCGCCTTTATATCCGTGTTTCCTGTTAATACCTCACATTAAAAATCACACCGCCTCCTCTCTACCTTTTATTCTCCTTACACCGCTATTTCCCCTTTTACCCCCCGTCTAACCCTAACCCTAATTTCGGTAAGAGCTCGATTTTTCTTCAATTTTCGTCAATTTTGTAGATTTTTCTCTGATTCGCTCTGTGATTTTGCAGTTGTTACCATGGGAAGACCCAAGAAGGCTGAGTCGACGTAAGTTAACCTCTCTCACTCATGTATTTTCGTAGCTAGGTTTGCAATTTGGTTTGAAATTTGGGGCTAGGCGAGTTTCTAATGGTTTCCGTTTATTAATTGAAGGGCGGCTGGAAAGAGAAAGGCTCCTGCACCTAAGAAAATTTCAAAGAAAGCCAAAAAGGACCCAAACAAGCCTAAGAGACCTCCCTCTGCCTTCTTTGTTTTCATGTAAGTCTCGACATTTGTACTGATCTACTGGTCAATTGACGCACTTACGTTTTTTCTATCTTTTTCTGAATTTTTGTCGCGTATTTTTTGTTTAAAGGGATGAGTTCAGGAAGGAATTCAATGAGAAGAATCCTAACAACAAGAGTGTAGCAGCTGTAAATGAATTTCTTTATCAGATCTATTTATTATAATTCTTTTCAATCTCTAAAGTTGGGTATTGTTTATTTCTAATTAATAGATTAAGTTTTTTATATCTTAAATAAATATAGGTTAGCAAAGCTGGAGGAGCTAAATGGAAGAGTCTGTCAGAATCTGTGAGTGTTTTTTCATCTCATTCATTTGGCTGCTTGAAAATTTAGTGAAATTTGAAATATTTATCTGAAATATTTGAACTTTCAGATCTGTTGTATCTAATAATATGTTTTTGAATGGAAAATTCAGGAGAAGGCACCATATGCAGCCAAAGCAGTAAAGCACAAGGAGGATTACAACAAAAAGATGGATGCTTACAACAATAAGGTATTTATGTTTCTACATTGTTTGTCAAAAATCTGATCCAAGGGGCTAATATATTTTCTTAAAAGTTAAGAAAATAAATGTAAGTATTACATTTTTACTTATGTAAATTCGTATCATTAGCTACTATTATTTATTTCTAATCAATGATAGGTGCTTGAAAAAGGCTATTTTTTCTGGATATCAAGGGAAATGTTCTTAACAATAAGATTACTATTTTTCTACATTTATCATCTTCTGTCTTTTATTAAATTATATTTTATTGATTCTGAACTATAGCCTGAGAAGAGCTCTGGTAGAAGTAAGGATGAGGAAGATGAGGAAGAGGAGCAGGCAGAAGGCTCTGACAAGTCAAAGTCCGAGGTTGAGGACGAGGACGATGAAGAGGTTAATTTCCTATACAAGTGCTTGTTTCTAATAATACTCAGTAGTGATTGTCACTTATTTACTAGTATATGCCTTTAAGTCAAAGTTCCAAGAATGCTTACCACTTATGTTGAAGTAATAATCAGAACTCCTAGATCAATTTTGAAAAAAAGAAGCTATCTGTTTTCTGTTTAATTTTAAAGTTGGCAGAACAGTCACTTGCTTCCCTAGATTTAGTGGGCATGTATGGTATTTCTCATTTTGCTGGGTATATTTTCATACTATGGTGGCTTCTAGTATTAATCTGAAAGCACAAAAGATAAACAATGTTAGATATAAACCACAAAATGGGAACTGAAATTACTCACAAAATGTGATGGATCTTTTGCATCTCGCATCCCTCTAGATTCTTGTTCAATTCCCACAGGAGTCTTTTTTTAGAAAAAAAAGATTCAATGTTGGGGTTAATAGCAGGCATTGTTTTAAAAGAAGAATGTAATCTTACCCTCTTCTCTTAAAAGAACAATAACAAGAAAACTTGTTATTTTTGTTTAGATGGCCTTTCCATATGTAGTTAGTGAATTGCCCTGGTTGCCTTTGATAATTCTTCATACACCATTTGTTGCTCTTGCTCGATATCCGTAGGGCACATCTGTAGCTTTGCTAATTTTTTGCTTTGACTTGTAGGATGACGAGGATGATGACTAGATGCTTTCAAGGAGGCTGGAGATAGCATAATTAGGCTTAGGATTTTAGGAGTGTTTTTATGAGTAAAATTAAGACAAGACTGTAGGCTATTTTGTTGGTTTTGTTATTGTATTGAATCTTACATATTCATGCTTTGTTTCACGCCTTACTCTTATTTTGCTATCTATCCTATTATGAAATGTCTCTGCAGCTCTACTTTTGTTTGTTTTAATCTTAACCTCAATGTGTTGCTGGTTTCTACTATTCCTTCCGTTGCTTGTCTGAACGCATATGTTATATATTTAGTGAACTGCTAAATGGGTGTGCAGTTTGTGCATGTGACAGCACGACATGGCTGCCATGTTCTTATGTCTTATGTGTGCTGTGTGCGTGCGGAAAACCAGAAACCAAGCACGGCAAGTCTAAGTACTGCAAGGTACACTGTGCTTAGGTGTGTCATGCAGTGCCTAAATGATACGGTGCAAGCTGGAGGTTTATATCATTTCTGAAGGTATACAAGTATACAACATTTTTAGTTATCTTCTGTTTTTTCTCTTCCTTTACATGCGTGCTCCAGTTTCTTTTTTTCCCTTTTCCTCTCCTATCTGT
Organism: Carex cristatella; assembly: GCA_024447775.1. Lineage (NCBI taxonomy): Eukaryota > Viridiplantae > Streptophyta > Magnoliopsida > Poales > Cyperaceae > Carex > Carex cristatella. The sequence goes on along the minus strand of JAJHPF010000005.1, from coordinate 6,441,240 downwards.
TGATCCTATCTTGTGCAGAGTGCTAGACTGATCTCGGCCCCTCTTGCCTCTTACTCGCCTCTGGACGTGTTTGATTGTGTGTCCCCTCTGCAGCTCAGGTTCCCTAACATGGCACAGCCATGTGGTGGGTGTGCAGCCTGTGCCATGTCAATGTGTTATCGACAATTCTGTGGTTTAAACATATGTAATTTTAAATTACATTTTTTTTTTCATACTAATAGCAAAATGAAGTGGTCTTTCTCTTTCTCGTAACATGCTTTGAGTTTCAGCTTTATATATGCAAGGCGATGTAGTACGGTAAAAATGCAAATAATGCGTCTTCTGTGTTATTTTATTTTTGTTGGTTGGCTTTGACATCTTTTGTATTGTTACTACAAGATCAAAGATATTGTTATTACATATGATGATTTTGTTACAAGAAATGATGATTTTGTTACAAGAAAAGAAAAGAAAAGATTCTTATTACATATGTGTTCCGAAATAAGCACTACACAGGTGGTACCGTGGTAGAGAGTAAGACAACATAAGAATTCAACTTTTTTCATTTTTTATAGTCTTTAGCAGTTCATTGGCCATTGATGAGAATGTTTGAGCACTGTTTGCCATTTCAGCTGACCGCACATTTATGTCCTGAGTAAAATAAAAACTCAATAGGTCATTATGTGAAAGAAAGACAAAAAAGTATAAAGGCTGAGAATAATTGTCTTTCTATAAGCAGGCAAAATGCTGAAAAACTCGAATCAAGTACGGCAAAAAAATATTGAATCACTCACCTCCAACTTCTTGACATTATCCCGGAGCTTGTTTTCAGCCATCTTTGCAGCACTTGTTTCCTGATGACAACCAAAAAGACGAGAGCACTTAATTACTGCCAAAAATTTCACATACTAAAATTCAAATGTCAACGAGAATAATATACAAACAAATATGGAAATAATGTACATATTACAAAAGAATAACATTTTTTTACTGGGTCATCATTTGTAAATAACTTCTCATAAAAAAAATAATAATAATGTAAATTGACCTTTGAAAGATGCACATAGTAAAATTTAACTGTCAGTGAGAATAACATACATAAATGGTTTTTTTAAACAAGCACTTACATCATTACTCGAATAACCGTATTTCACTTTTATTTGATCCACCGAGCTTACAGGTTCTCTGTCTTCAACCTTTATTTTTCCCGGGTTCACCTTTTCATCAGTCTTTGGCTTTAATTTACCTGCATCATGGGTACTTTACATAATTAATGCAAGAAACAAAGAGGGCAAGCTATAAATTTCGAAACAAAGGAAAGTTATTTTATATAAATGTTGAAGGCAAACAAGGATATAACGATTCTGGAGTGTTTTTTGGAGTGCTCATCAAATAGAAACAATAAAACCACATCTAAACTAATACTAATAATTTTCCTGCTTTTACTGGCAAGAAGCAAGGGTAATATTGTAATACGATGACTACAACAGAAAACAGTAACATGCATGACTAACCTTTGAGAGGGCAAGCTATAAATTATGAAACAAAGGAAATTCTATTATAAAAATGTCGATTTTAAGGCAAATGAGGATATGACGACAGTGAAGTGTTTTTAGGAGTACTCTTGAAATTAGAAACAATAAATCCACATCGAAACCAATACTAATACTTTTTCATGCTTTCACTGGCAAGAAGCAAGAGCAATATTGCAATAAAACGACTACAATAGAAAACAGTCATGCATGACCTAACCTTTAAGAGGGAGAGCTATAAATTATGAAACAAAGGAAAAATTGTTTTATAAAAATGTCGATTTTAAGGCAAATGAGCATATAACGATTCTGGAGTGTTTTAGGAGTGCTCTCGAAATTAGAAACAATAAAACCACATTGAAACCAATACTTAATAGTTTTTCCTGTTTTCACTGGTAAGAAGCAAGGGCAATATTGCAATACAACAACTACAATAGAAAACAGTATACATGCGTTTCCTCAAAAAAGAAAAAAAGAAAAGAGTATACATGCATGACTGACCTTTAAGTGCTTGAAGACCCTTCCCTAGTTTCTGTTTACTAAAAGCCGTGAACTGCTGAGCTTTATTTTTGTCTTTGGATTCTTCTTCGTAAGCATCTTCTATTTCAATGTCATCTGTCAAATAAAATGAAAATTTTAACTTGGTCTATAGTAATTTTTGAAATTGGTGCAATTGTACATTTTCACTCTAATGTTTGACCATGGCTTTTTTTGTTAATTTAAATACTAAAATCTTAATCTCAAATTTGGGTAAAAGTGGAAATTTTATCGAAAATGTAAAAGGTACAAAATTTGGGACATAGATGCAATAAGCCGAACAAAAGAGTACCTATTGAGAGCTCAACTTCCTCTTTTTCTGAACTATTTCTTCTCTCTTGTGCTACTGGAAAATTGCCGGTTTCTAAAATTAAGGATAATTGTTCAAAATCCCTTGCACTAGAGTATTCAGTGCCAATTTCGTCATTATTCTTGGCCTTGCTTCCTTTTAGATCTTTCATGACTTTGCCAAACAATCCCTGTTTGATTTCCACTTTCTTAATAATATGAACAAAAGGGTTTAAAATGAAAATTCGAGCTTAGATTTTTTAATACCACTTTTTTCTCTTTCGGAGAATTTATTGTGTAAGAAGATTCTTCCTGTTGTGATATATCTTTCCTATACACTGCGCTGAGGTCCTCCACATATCTAAAAATTATACGGCTTCAAATTAATCTCTCTCCTTTTAAACTCTTCAGAATTTAAAAGTAACAATTCACTTTTCAACAAGCTGCTAAAAAAATGACTATCATTCAGTGGTTCAATTTTTCACATTAAAATTGAAATAACACACCTATAAGAGTCCTTCTGGCCAAGAGTTGTGAAAAAGGAAATTTCTTGATTTCCATTGACCTATGCAATCAGATAAATAATTATGCAACAATGACAGAAAATGACTTATAATTAACACACCATATTATATTGAAAAAAAACTTACCACGATAAGCTCTCCATCAGATGAGGCCGATAATGAAGTGTAAGAATTAGGGTTCTTTGAAAATTTGAAACTACGTAATGAGGATTCTTTCAGGAGATTTAGATCAGGGAAGGATCTGAAAATGTAATTACCACATTTTGTAAATATAAGAAAATGTGGTTAAGTTAGATGAAACAAAAGAGAAATCCCAATAAAAAGTGTGCAGGCAAATAATAATGTGACAAGATAAGAACCTTATCTCTATTTTGCCACTAGTAAATACAAGTAGAAGCCCAATTCCATTAGACAAGCTGCGTATAATAGATGCGTAGCAACAGTTGCTGCCTAGTCTTTTCTTAATGATTTGTTTCTTGATGCCCTGATCATCAAAATGAGAGCTATATCAACTAAATAACAATCTAAAAAATAACAAAATTTTAACAGAAAACAACTCAAAAGTATCGATGCAAACCTGGCCAATAAAGTATCTGTTTTTTTACAGATTCTGGTACAGGATCTAGCACCAGCAAAGTATCTGTTGTTTTTTACAGATTCTGGCACAGGATCTAGAAATTGCATAACAAAGCTTTTTTTTTTGAGTAAAGGTTGGAGGTCAAGCCACCCAACTATTTAAAACCCTTGTTATTATAACAAAGCCCCATTTGGGTTTCGAACCCATGACCTCTCAAATAGAGACCATGTGCCTTTGGTCTAGTACCTAGTTCTCAAAATTGTATAACAAAGCTAACACGATTTATACTTAATCAAACATCAAACTTCCCCATTTAGCTTTGTTTTTCACTCAAGCGAAAGTTCTGAAGTTACGTACTGGTTCATTTAGTTATCAGCAGTGATCAAAAGTTACATGCTAAGATTTTAGACTGTAATCATTGCATGTACCTGAATGGCATGACTTGAGGAATATACACGAACAGCGTTTTCTGAGCAAAGTAGCAGTAAATCATTCTTTGATGCTGTTTCTCTAAAGTTCCCAGTGCTAGCATTCTGGCTCTCCGAAAAACATTGTTCCTCCTCTGTAATTTGCAAGATAATTGCATGATTACGAAAAAAAATTATACCCCGAAATATGGATACAAGAACATGATATACATCCTAGAAAATGTCAAGTATTGAATTTGTTCCCTTTATAATATTGCTCTTTGTATCTGCGGCCACTCAAAATTCTGTTATAGGGGTAAACTTTTTAGTATTTAATAACAAACGAGTCATATCAATGCACATGCACATCATAATAACCATACGAACAATCTCAAAGATCCATGCCCCCTATACCCATGCAGTTTCAGTAGGACAAAAAACACTGACAAATCAAAGGTAGAGCTGAATAAAATGAGTTTCTAGGAATGAGATAGAATGAATAAAATATTTTTTTAGGAACTAAATAAAATGAATACAATGATTGAAGGTAGATAGCTCACCAATCATTTGCATTAATAGTGCTCTAGATGGGTTCTTTGTGTGCACAATGTTTGGGCTGAGAGCATTTCCAGTATCTTCTTCTATGGCCAAAATTGATGAATCTTCGGTTGCTACCAACAAGAGATTCTTCTCAAATCCCTCTAGTACAAACTTCTCAAATTGCATTGAAATGATGCCACTGGCAACTTGACCTTGTATCTGTTTTTGGTACACAATAGAGGCTTCTTCTATATGTATAAGTACCACCTGAAGCACGAAATTAACAAAAGATGTGAGAAAATTTTCTTACCAACGCAAGGAAAATGAAATGTGCACTGAAATTTCAGTTAAATTACACAAACCCTTCCGCTTCCTTTTTGTTTTTTGTTTTTGGCTACAGCAGTTCGCTCACATGAGCTCTCAAAACTCAAATACACCTCCATCACATGGAAATGATCTTTTATTTTCTTAAGAAGGTTCATAAAGAAAACAGAGAAAAGAGAAAAATAGAAAACGGAAAAAGAGGACCACTGCCTGGAATAGGAGAAAAAAAAAAAAAACATTGCAAAGAAATTTCAGCAGTAATTACAAACTTAGAGCGAATCAAAATACTCAGAGGCTGTTGATAAATTAGTACGGATGAGCATCTTGGTCACTGGTGTTACATCTTATAGTTTTAATTAAAGTGGATAAATATCAGAAATGATTGCATCTTGGACAAGGCTAAGGGTGCAAAAACTGCAAAATCTTAATGCTTTAACATTTGGGTGGCTAGATAGCAACGTGTATATGTAATTTAGTTTTTATTTTGTGTCATCCAAATATAGTAAATACCGAACTAACCAGTCCTTTATCGGTTCCAACAGCAAGATGCTTTGAATCACAGTTCCTGCTAATGCATCCTATAGCTCCTGGAAGCTTCAAGCCACGAATTGTGTAATTCTCTCCTGGTTTAGCTAAAACAATATATTTTATTTAAGCTTCTTTTATGAAAATGTGAGCTCCAAAGTACACATTTACATGCTAACTACCTTGAAGAAAGGAGAAGATATTTTCTGAGGCATCCTTTTTGAATGTGATGATACGAACCTGTTTGATCATTGTAAAAATATGTCAAAAAAATTGCCACTAAATGGTATCCTACTAAGTATCAAGTTTTTCATTCAGTAAGACGGCATCATACCTGCCCCGCTTGGTCACCAGATATAAGAACTTTGGAAGAAGCGTCAAAGTGCAATGATGTTATAGGAGAAACACTTGAAGCATTAGTATCTCCAGTCTGCCATACTCATAACAGTTAGGGGTCAGATCTAACATAAGAGTGAGGTTATGGTACTATGCATAGCACGGATTGGTCCATACTATGGATCAATATCTTCATTTTCAAAGTTCAAATAGTCGATGTGAACATTTCAACATGATCACCATATGAAAATGTACTTGTAGATCAAATTTTACATTTTTGTACAATTTTTTTACTATGTTTTAGATAGGTAGAAAATCACTTGATCTAAAAATTCTAGACCATTCAAAAGTAGTGATTTTCTACCTATCTAAAAAGATAGTAAAAAAATTCTAAAAAATCTAAATCGAGTTTGCAAGTACATATTCAAAGGTACGGATCAATCCGCGCTATGCATAGTACCATAGTCTCACTCCTAACATAAACCTAATGTAATAGTCTAAACAAAAAACAAAGAAATACCTGTTGTTTTAGTGAAAGTATCAAGACCAAAAGTGGGCATGAAGCATCCCAAAAATTGATAGTTCCATCAAGATGTCCTGTTATGTATAGGGTTTTGGTCTTCGACAAGTTACCTGAGCTTGTACACCCTACATTGATCGTTTCTCTTTGCTTTGCATTGGTTGAAAGAAATTGAGGATACTTATTTGCCAATACAGAATAGTCCTAGCAACCACAAAAAATAACATATCACCAAGACAGATACACACAAATCTTAAGTAGGCAAAATTTGGTCTCGCTGCAAAACAAGAACCTCAAGAAACCTGCAAAACAGCTTGATCTGATCCAAATTGTGAAAATTCACACTTTATTTATTTCTTTTTTGGGAACAATAACCTAAAAAAGCCTCAGTCCTGAATCAGACAGACATGAAGCCCTGCCCAAATCAAATGACCTATTTACCCTTATGGAACTGAACCATAAGAAGAATCTGAATAATTAAAGCCTTAAATTGACCCAAGTCACATTCAGGTTACTTTTCAGTTTGGGTTGTTTTGGCTGTGGAGTTGGACATCAACCCAGTTAAAAAACTGAACTTTACCTAATCCAATATTTGCCGCATCTCTAGTAAAAAACCAAGGGAGAAGAAAAGATGCATTTGTACCTCAACTGATGAGATTGGTCCATTGCTAGTGTAAAGCTTAGCGCTAGTGACAGGTGAATTAAATGAAGGAAGAGAAGCCACTATATGTCTTGGTAGTGTAGGAGGTGACTTAGACTGGGAGTGCACAAGGTACCGCTCAATATCCAAATCATCGAAAAGGTAGAGGTGGCCGGCTTTCAACAAGAGGACAAGTGTATTTAGCTTATGTCTGTTTTTTTCACCTGAGAGAAAAATGTGTTCTGCTGATATACACGGTTCAGTTAGAGGAAGCACAAGCTTGATTGTACGGGATTCAGTTGCTTCGTTTAGAATTAGGACCTACAATGGTATAGAGAAATGTATAGTAGAATTTAAATACTACACATTTTTAAACACAGTATAAATTTGCAATGACAATATTCGAATAATTCCTTAGTGACCAGTACATGTGCATGGAACTGAAATATCAGTTTTCTGTGATCCATATAAAAGTTTTGTCTTATTGAATTTGTCAAGTTAAATTTGTGCCTCAGGTCACTTTCTTATGTTGTTTACATAGGAATTTCCCTTTGCTTTTGGATGGCAAATAGTTAGTAGATAGGTCCATTGGTTATACCCTAAAGAAGCAACTCTTAAAGTATTCGTCACAAATTAAAAGTAATCAACTAATGTTAGATCATAAAGCAACATCTGAAACCAGATCTAAAAAAAAATGATCTTACAAAAGGAGAAACTGACACTAAGTAAGAGGCTGCTTCAAATGCTTTATACCTGGAATGAATGATACAGGGGGTCATCACGGAACCCATTAACATAAAGCCGGCTCGTCTTGCTGTCACCAGAAACCCACCTCAAAGACACAATAGGTACTTTATCCATCTTGAATCCGAGATTAAGCTTGAGAAGAGGCAGGTTCTGAGTAGAACTTGCATCACTTTTACGCTTTTCTGAAGAACAGTTTTCAGTTGACAACACAGGAATAGACCAAAGATAAACGTCCCCACTGCTGTACCCAATTACCACTTTGCTTCCATGAGTACATGCCCAGCAAGCTGAAGTCACAGTTTTAGACTCATTTTGAGATGAAAGTTGTGTGCCTTTTCCGGCACTGAATACCACCTCACTAGATTGGAGGTCCCACAAAACTAAAAGCCCATCTTCGAAGACCATTAAAACCCTGCTTTGATAATGTAATAACAGTCAGTAGAGAGAGAGAGAGAGATAGAGGTTGTTGGGGGATAAAAAAAAATAGACAGTCCTTCTACTCTCGGCCATAGGCTGTGGCAATATATTTCTCACTGGTATTTCTCTTGCACCTTCACCTGCATTTACATAATAGCAATATCAATTTGCACATCTCTACCAAAACTATAGATCCTTACATAAAACAAGCCTACAAATCAACATGAACCCACCTCATGTAGATTTTTATAGATTTGTTTCTATCAGGCTCAGTTTAAATTAAAACAGTAAAAAAATATTCTTACAAGTAAAATCCTTTTTTGAAATACTAAGAGGGAACGCTATCTAGCATATCTTGTTATACAATCTTTATCTACGCAAACCATTTCACAGTAAAAGGAAAACTTTACCATATGATTTGGAAAAAGGGATTTGATATGGCATTTCCAATAACTTCTTTTGTGTAGGATCAAACTTTAGAACTGACACTTCTCCATTGCGGTCACCAACATATCTGTTCAACAAAAGATTTTAAAGTTTACAATTAATTGCAAAGAAAAAAATTAAGATAAAATTTGAAGTAATGGTGTTGACATGTTTCTTACATGTACAAACTCTGTTGCAGGATGGTAAATGAGGTTATGTCTATGTTGAATGCATGCATGTGTGATAGCCGTCTTGATTCTATATCCCAGACCTAGAATATAATGCACTTATATTTAATTGTATCCGATTTTATTTAAACAAAAACATAGAAGATATAATCCCAGGGTAATTAATTAATTATCAATCATTAACTAGAACAACAGATTATGAGAACTTAAAGGTTTGAACAAGTATGCGAGCACTGACCTCAATTTGATTTTGAGAATTCACATTCAAAAGAATGCCTTGATTATCCATGAACTAAAATAGTGGAACAAAATTAATAATAATAATCAGTCATCAGTACTGCAAAAGAAGAAAAATGATACACACAGGATTATACACAATCTAAGAACACAAAGCTAAACATACTAAAATTAATAATAATAATAATCAGTCATCAGCACTATAAAGAAAAAAAGGATACACACAGTGATTATAACAATCTAAGAACACAAAGCTAAACATACTAGACTTAATAATAATCAGTCATCAGTACTATAAAAGAAAAAAGGATACACACACAGTGATTATACACAATCTAAGAACACAAAGCTAAACGTACTAAAACTCTCATTCCACTTATTGTTCTTGCACAAAATCAGTGATTACACGCAATCCATCCCCCCAACAATCCCCCCCCCCCACCAAAAAAAAATGTAAAGTAATGCAACTCTAACTACATTTCTGTATCAATGCAATCAGGCATACCTGCAAGAACATGGCGGGACCCGCATTCTCTGATTGAAGCAGAGCTTGTGTGTTATCTCTACCAAAAAGCTTAATCTGCCCATTCCTGTACACAAATAACTTCAATGAAGATTATAAACAGAATACTCACAATTAAGCTGAATTACTCCGTCTCACTTACCTAGTGGCAATGGCAAGAATTTGCTGAATCGGGTTATAAGCGAGAATAGAAGAGTCCAAAGGAATGCCATAGTGAAATGAAAGTACAGGGTTCACTTCCTCTGAGCGTAAGCTGTTGATGGTGCCACCTCCTACTTGCTGGGAATCAAAAGAGGAACTATTGGTTAGGAGAAATTAAGTGCACAATTGTACAACTGTAGGTGCTCCCGTAGCACAGCGGTTGTTGCGTTCGCTTAGTAAGCAAGAGGTCGCGATTCAATCCTCGCCGAGAGCTTCAAAATTTTGTAAAACACGAGTCCAGATCTCCCAAAATAACTTAAATTTTGAGTTTGGATTAGAGCCGTCCGATCGGACAAATTCTGTGCAAGTTAGAATTTACAATACTTAGTTTTTGATCGGACGGTCCAGATCCAAACTCAAAATCTGAGTTACTCTAGGGGATGACAATTCATATAACACTGGGCTTGGGTTTTTGGGTTTTGGTGAGAGTTTAGAGGACAGATGTCACAAGTCCTTTGTAAAGATAACAAATATAGGAAAAACTTATAGTGTGTGTGTGCCCATGTAAACTTTCAATCCTCGCCGGGAGCTTCATTTTTGCCCTTTTATATTTTGTTCCTGGTTCTTTTGTTTGTTTCCTGAACTTTACTTTTCTAAAGTGTTGACCCAAATCTACGGAGTCCGAATCTGCTGCGATTCTTCGCTCATGAACAGTAGTCTGCGATCTCTGCTTTTCCAAATCCAACTGTTGAATTATTTCGAGATTCGTGCAAGGAAAAATCAGTGGCTTTGAGATACGTGCACGAAATTATTGGACGGCTAGATTTGAAAAAGCAGGGATTTTAGGGTTACTGTTCATCATTTTAGGATTGCAGCAGATGTCAATTCAAATCTACGGGGATAGAAACTATCGTAGAAAATTAAAATTCCTTTCATGTACATCAAGTAATTTTTTACCTATCCAGAAAATAAATAAAAATATAAAATTTGATTTCTAAATATATTTTTATATAAAGATTATATTAATTATTTCATATTGACTATTTAAACGTTAAAAATAAAGATATAAATTCATAACACGAGTCAATTTCTAATATACAAATTACCATAACCTCACTAAAAAATGCAACATGTTACTTGAATACCATGAACCTGCTCTTAGATTGATTTGTTAGATTAATTAATTAGCGTGACTTTCAGATATTAGATCTGGAGGTCACCCGGGCATCAAGTATTAAGTTGCTCATTTAAGGCAATAAAAACTTGAAATTAGTAATAATAGGAAAACCGCATGAAAATATATAACAACTAATCACAATGATTCGTACATTTAATAATAAAAATCAATTATGCTACATTTACTAATTTACCATGCAGATGTCTTGACAAGATTATGCAGTTATCATATAATAAATATACCATTCATCGACAGCCACACAGATAAATTGAACATTGTTTTTACATACATACATATATCTAAATCACCTCAATTATATAAATAACAAATACAAATTTTGTTATCTGATACTAAATTTTAATAATAACATAAACAATGGAACAATAGCACGTTGTAGACAACTTTACGAAAATATGCTACTCAGCTTGTGACCCAAAGCAATTTTAGGCTAAATATAATGCTTTTAGATAATTTTTTTGAATTTGCAACCCATAGGCGTAGGGGTGTAAACGGATACGGATTATCCGCGGATAATCCGCTCCGAATCGGCTTATTATCCGTATCCGGATTAAACGGATACGGATACTTGTGGATACGGATACGGATAATTTTAGTGTATGGAAAAATAATGCGGATACGGATACAGATAATTCCGTGAGGATATAAACGGAGCGGATATCCGTATATATCCGGATCCGAAATTTAATCTTTCAGCAGCTTTCAATTCATTTCACCCTTGCGAAATTTCCAAAAAACATACGTATTCGTTTAAGTCCAAGAATCTTAGTAGAAAAATCATATAATCTATTAGGATAATAGATTGGTTCTCTAAACTAATAAGCAATTAGTCATGCATAATCATCACTATGCAAACTTAAAAATACTATTAAATTTTTGTCAATTTAGATAATCAATTAGATAATTTAAAATTATGAAATTTAGTAGAATTACTCAATATCCGATAATTATCTGCTTCATATTCGTATTCGAATCTGTATCCGTGAATTATCCGTTTCGTATCCGTATCCGTTTAAAACGGATATAATTTTCAATTTTAATATCTGTTTGCTATCCGTATTCGTATCCGTATCCGCTTATTGAAAAACAGATGCGGATATGGTATTAGCATTATCCGCTCCGAATGCGCTCCGTTTACACACATACATAGGCGTGCTTTTAGATAATTATTGCAATCTGAGATAATAAATTAATAATAGATCCAAAATTGCCGACATCATCTATAAGACCACGTGACTTCAGTACCGAATTCAACGGATCAAATGATTTTGTATAATTCAAAACAGGTGATCAAATCTGCTGCGATCCAAAAATTCCTGCGATTCTCTGAGATTCCAAATCCTTCCATTCACTTTTGGAATTCACGAATCTCAAGAGAATTTATTTTTATACACGAATCTTAAAACATATGAAAGGTGGGATTTGGAATCGCAGAGAATCGCAGGGATTTTTGGATCGCAGCAGATTTAATTCCGTTTTGCTATATATCGACTAATTCTTTGACAACGATTGACTGCAAGTGACGTGGCAGTATGTGATAAGGTTAAAAAAGTGTAGTCAAGACAAGAAGGCTAATTGACTTGATTACAGGTCAAAAAATACCAGGCTCTCCTCCCTACTGATGTGACACGTGTATCTTCCGTTAACAACTCCACGTACTGATGCATTATTCTCAGGTAATTGACAGCAAAGATCTAATTGAACGTGCATGTAAAAAATAATGTAACTATCAAACGGGTAAAGAAGTGTGAACTGCAAATTTGTGCTTATCAACCGTATGATTATAGCAAAGACCTAATTGGCGGTCTAGATATTAAAACGGAGACGATCAGATCTAATCGACTGGAGAGCATAAGAATAAAATATTCTTCAAAAATTCTCTTTTTATCAAACAAAACGGATGAGTAGCGCAAACAAAGAAGAAACCTTCTTCATAGATCGCCAAAATGAAAAGATACCAATAAATCTGCTTCAATTACTTCAACAACAAAAAATATAATTTAGAAATAGCGAATTTATACCGCATATCACGGGAAAAAGAATTCGATTTCGGTAAGTGTACAGAATCAGTACCTTTCTGGAGGCTTTCTCTACTTGCTCCATAAGCTTCTTCACAAACGCCATCTCCAGATGCGATCCGAGGAACCGGAAGTGAAAAGAGTAGAATAATCTGATTCTCTATATCAAAGATCTCTCAACGGATTAGAAAGGGCAGATAAAATTTTCTTCTCTTTTATATTTTTCTTGCGAAACGATCGATTTTAGTTTTTACGATAACTGATCAGGGGATGCGAAATGCAAAAATATTTGAAATTAGAGAGCGGTTAGGATATGGTTTGGTTTTTGTAAGTTGGGGCCTTGGGGAGGAGGAAATGAGAAGGGCACACGTGGACCAATTGGGAGTAAGAAGCTGGGATTGTTAGTAGCTGTGCGAGTAGTTTAATAGGTCGGTGGGGTGGAGCCCACTGGCACCCAGTCACCCAGTTGCCTAGAGAACCGACAATGGTTTGGACGACTGTACAAGGAATTGGATAGGAAATAAATCTGCTGCGATTTCAAAGAATCGCAGCAGATTTGTTTCCAATTGTATAGGGGATATTGTTGAATGTTTTTAGTTCTCGCTGGAGACGTCCTGGCTAAGGCGAGTAGGCGACCCTCTCCAGCTCTCCTTGAGGAGTCTGTATCCTCTCCGTTATCTAGGTTAAAGAACGATTTGGATTTAAAAATTCTAATGTCTAGTACTAAATAAGATCTAAATCCCTCTTGATCTCATTGAGGGCTTGTTCGACCGTAGAGTGAGATTGAAAATTATTAAACTAACAAAACATTGTGCGTGTGAGTTTTTTCACACAAAGTCTGAGTGAATTTGTTTTTTTCCACACGCACAGTAAAATCCGAGCAGGTCCTGATAGGCCACAGACGTGTGCGAAGAGGCTGTTGAATCAGATCAGAATTCAATTCGAATATACAATTTACGGAATTTCTTAAAATTTTTATTAATATATAATTAACATATCAGATGTACGGGGATTTCTTTAAAATTTGAGTTAATATTTAATTAACAGATCGGATTCAAACTTAAAAGAGCAAGGTACCTTAGGTGACATGAGTTCACTTGAGAATGAGGCACTTGAAATATTATTGTAGAAAAAGGATATTTCATTTTAGAGAGAAGTCAGTTTCTAATGTAACATTTTATGGTTTATTCAGTGATACTCTTATCAATATAATTCAAATTATAAAATTAAAGTTGTGCATTGATTTTTTATTATCCAGATATATTATGTACTGATTCGGCGCAAAATACAAGTTATAACAAACGATTAAAACGACATTATGTCAAATTTGATACTGACATATTTACAATTTACAATCTTTTTTTTTTTAATTTAGATACCATGGATGAAAATATTTATGAATGTAGTTTAATGGAATGTCAACTAAATTTAACCATAGATGTAATTAAAAAACAGAAAATGTTTAAAATTCCAAGAGATGCTTAAAATTACAATTTCACCATCTATGAAGAACAATTGAGATATCATTAATAATACAAATAGCAATTATTCATACTTAGAGTAGAAAAAATAACACGACGGAGCCAGTTCTCTTATGGAACGACACGACACGACACGCGTGCTAGTTACGTGTCATGACTATTTTTAGAAAATTCAGCATGGTATAATACACCATACGAAAGATCTAGTCATGGTACAACACGTAGTCACGTGTAATTAGAACTATTAGATCTTAACTAAATAGTTAATATTGAATAAACTAACTTAAATTATGATCAAATGGTCACGCAAGTCACGTTTGGTCACGGCACGTTTGAGTACGGTGTGACTCTTCACATGCCGTGATCATTCTGTTGTACCCTAAAATATTGCTAAATATGAATTGACAATATTTTAATGCTTGGGACATACCAAGGGTACATGACAACTCTCTAAATGGATTGAGAGTGATGTTCTAAAGTTCATAGTATGATTACATGTGCAAAACTATGAATTTTGATGTAATGTGCAATTTATAACTCAAAATGATTGAAGAGTTATTAAATTTTTATGAAAATATGCTGAGTTGGCACGTTCTGAATGGTGCCACGCATGCAAAACCTCATCTCAGATGTTCTGGGTGCAAAATGGGAGCAACATAGCACAACCACACCCGGTGGGGCCCAGTGTCAGTAACTTATTATAAAATTTCGCTGAAGGCCCAAAATAGATGAACTTGGTGCAAGAAAATGAAACTCTGTGCACCGAGAGACAGAGAATTGGCTCATGATGTGCCGCGAGCACACAGAAGCGAATAATGTCGCTGGGTTTTAAAACCCTTTGCGATGGTCCCTTCAATATGGGTGCACTGGGTGTTGTGAACCTAGGTGCAAGCTAATGCACGGTTTACCTTGCGCCGGACCCAGGCACCGCGTAAGCCAATCAGAAAGAAATGAGGGACGGGTCAATCAAACGTGTCATCTTCTTCCTCTCTAAACCCGAGTTTTGAATAGAAATCAAAGCTTAAAATTCATGAAAATGGCAAAAACCTTGGACCAGAGCTCTCACCTGAGATCAGTAACCACTTGAGCTCTACGTCCTTTCTCCCAATTCTCAGTGAACAGCTTCTTCTCTCAAGTACCGATGAATTCCGAGAAAGAACAAAAGCTTGGGATGAGAAACTCGAGTGTTGATGTAAATTAAGATCTGAAATGCATGAGGGAGTTTAGAAAGGATCATACGATGCTATGTGCATGCTCAATTGGATCCCAAATGGGTTTGAGGAGATGCAACATGAAGGTGACACGGATCCGGCTCATGCCACAGTCAGACAGTGTGGAGGCCGTTGCTTATAAGGTAAATTGGACCTTGTCACAGCCTATACTATCATAGGCGACGCTATATGCCATGTCTCTGTCATTTAAAATGCACATATTAGGAAAGGCTCATGATAAGCCTCCTATGCACCGCCGGTACACGGCACCAAGCTGTTGCAGCTGTAAACAGCCTCGTGGTCCCCAAGGGACACGTGTTATACGCTCACTGAATGATGCCAGGAGGAGAATATTCCCTCTTCAATGCTTAGGATCACGCAATGTGTGCACTGCCTCCCATAGCCGGCCGGTTAACGGCTCAGATGCATGACACCTCATCTCCAAGTCGATCCAAAGGCTGGAACTTGATTAATTTGCATGAAAATATCTAAACAATGCTTAATGCGTGATCTCCTGCCAAATGGGAGCATGAATGCACATGAATTAATCCCGGCCACTAATCAAGCACCTTGTACACGTGGCCAATGCTGAATGATTTGATGCAGAGCTATGCCCTAGCTCTTTGCCCTATAAAAGACACCCTATACCCATGTTATACATACAGTAGTTGATAAGGATATGTTCATACACATTCAAGCTTTAAGCTTCTTCTTCTCCACTGCCATAGGCTAGCCATTAGCAAAAGCTCTCAAGCTCTTCTGTGTTATACTTCAATTTGATAAGTAATAGAGATAGAAATCAAGATGTAAGTCCCTCAGGGGCTGTGCTATGTAATAACTTCCTTTGAATACAAGCTTTTAGTTGAATTTTTTTGTTTCCTTTACTGTCATGCCTCTCTCTTTGCTTCTTTTTCTATTTCTTCTTTTATTTGATGAATTTGGAGCTTATATGTGAGGATCCTGTGCTAAAGAATGAAGCTTGCATCTTGACAAGCACTGCACAGGATCTGAGGATCAAAAATCATCTCTTTTCATACTTTCTTTTCTGTTTTTCATGTACATACATCTGATCTGAGCACTTCTTTAGTGTTTTGCTAAGCAAATGGTGAATAATAATGCATTTGTTGAGCTACTGCAGCTCCTTATGCATTTGAGTTCTTCAAATGTTTAGTTTAAGCATTAAAGAAGCTTAAAAATCTAAAAGTGACAATCTGACCCGTTTGATCCCTTTAAAGCATGCTTAATAAGTGAAGATGTGGTAATTGAGCTACTTTAGTTCTTGCTACATCAAATTTATTGAGTTTGCTTTGCAAAAGAGGGATCAAAGGTTTTAAAACATGCACAAAACCAGGGCCAGTCAGGTTGAGCTGTATAGCATCCCTACTTGTACCTTTGACTGAGCCCATATGACATAGAAACTTGATCTCAGGGATGAACACATTCTGTGATGCATGAAAATCTGAGTTTCAAAGGGATATGCTGTGCAATTGGTGAGAGAAAGAGAGCCATGCTATGTTAAAGACAGAGATAAAGAAGAGAATTTGAAGAAATGAAATGAATCTTTATTCTTGAAAATTGATTGCTCTCTTTGAGCTGTTTACAAGTATATATAGACAGTAGGGTAATTACAAGAATGCCACTAACTGACTTAACTAATGACATCACTAACCATCATTAATTACAACATTACCCTTAACTATCTAAAACAGAAACATATCTCTAAACTAACTCATCAGCCTGTACTCTATTACTCCCCCCGCAAACCGATGCACAAACCGTGAGCTTAGGAGAAAGAAAAGTGAAACGAGGTGAGGCAAGAGGTTTGGTGAAAATATCCGCTAATTGGTCTTTTAAAGAAAGAATCCGAACCAATTGAGATTTGTTGGCAACACGTTCGCAAACAAAATGATAATCCACTTCTACATGCTTTGTGCGGGAGTGAACCATCGGATTTGAAGCCAAGAATGAAGCCCCAACATTATCACACCACAACGTGGGGGGGAGAGGAAACAGACACCTTGAGGTCAGCCAACAAGAACTGAAGCCACATCAATTCCGAGCTTGTTATTGCAAGAGCCTTATACTCGGCTTCCGTGCTAGATCGGGCAACCGTAGGTTGCTTCTTGGAGCCCCATGAGATCAAATTTGGGCCAAGATAAACACAAAATCCCGTGGTGGATTTGCGATCGTCAAGTGACCCCGCCCAATCGGCGTCACTATAGGCATGTAATGTGAAGGAAGAGATTGGTTTGATCACGATGCCATAGGAGATCGTGCCTTTTAAAATCGAAGGATCCTCTTGACTGCCGCCCAATGTGTGGTGGTTGGGGGTTGCATAAATTGTGACACTTTGTTGACGGAGAATGCAATATCGGGACGAGTAAGCGTCGCATATTGGAGCGCACCAACAATTGAGCGGTAAAGATGCGGATCGTCGAAAGGATCACCATCAAAACGGGAGAGAGATGTGGAAGACACCATAGGTGACGGGATAGAATTAGCATTAAGCACGTTGGCACGGGAAAGAACCTCCTTGAGATACTTGGATTGAGATAGATGCAAACCGGCCGAAGAACGATGAACCTCAATTCCAAGAAAATAATGAATCTTGCCAAGATCCTTCAAGGCAAATTTCTGTTGAAGAGATGTAATGAGTGACTGGATGAGGTTGAAATTTGAGCCGGTGACAATGATGTCATCCACGTAGATGAGAACGATTAGTGTCATCCCATTGGAGGAAGAAACAAAGAGAGAAGGATCATAGCGAGAGGCTTGGAATCCTTGGGAAAGTAGGGCCGAGCTTAGGACGTGAAACCATGCACGAGGGCTTTGCTTTAACCCATAAATGGCCTTGGAAAGGCGACACACGTGATTGGGTTTGTTAATGTCGATAAATTCCTGCGGTTGTTGCATGAAAACGGTTTCTTGAAGATCCCCGTGTAGAAATGCGTTTTGCACATCTAGTTGCCGAATATCCCAACCGTAGGATAGAGCAATGGAAAGGACAAGCCGAATTGTGGTTGGTCGAACAACGAGACTAAAGGTATCAAAATAATCGACCCCTTCTTCTTGATGAAAACCTTTGGCGACAAGTCGAGCTTTGTAACGTTCGATGGAGCCGTCCGCACGCCTCTTGATTTTGAATACCCATTTGCATCCCACGACATTTTGATCGAAGGAAGGAGGTACAAGAGTCCAAGTATGATTGGTAAGAAGGGCGGTGTGTTCTTTATTCATGGCAGCGATCTAATGAGAATGATTTTTCGCTTGATTGTATGTTTTGGGCTCAGTATCAAGGAAAGAATCAGTCAGAAGGGCAACTGGAGTGTCTGGGATTGTTAAATTTCGGCTTCTGGTGATCATATGATGTGTAGAATGGACAGGTTTAGATAAAGCAGGCTCTCTGTTGGAAACAGGAGCTTTGGCGCGCCTTGAGTAAGTTTGAATGGGGACCGGATTATCTCCAACTGGGGGTGTAGGAGAAACTTTGTTGGAGTAGTTCGGATAGGTGAGAGGTGGGGCGCAGA
>JAJHPF010000005.1:6405554-6417404 GCA_024447775.1 Carex cristatella | reverse complement strand
CCGTTATGGATATCCATATTAATTCCTTTAACTGACCCTTGGTTTCTGTTTCATTCCTTTGTACTTGATTTCAAGTTAGGAAATGAAGTTTAGTAACAAGGGAGATAATAATTAGCAGCTTAATATTTACTCAAATTTTCAAATTAGTATTGGACAAAATTGTTTCTGAATGATAAAACATGTGCAAACTTATGCTTCAATATTACAAGAACGAGTGCATTATCCCTGTCTGTTTTCTTAATGAAAAAATTAGAGATATATATGGCCTTTGAATTTCAATCATGTGTTTATTCCAATTAATGATTTATGTTTAAATAGTTTGCAAGTATTGCTACAGCGTCACTGTGTCAGGTGGAAAACACAGCTACAATTTAAATTGAGTGGGGAGCTAAACAAAACTGAACCACACAAATGTTATCTCATATATATATATTTTCTTATAATGTAGAAAATAAAGGAAAATTGGAAAGAAAAAAAAAATGAAGCTCCCGGCGAGGATTGAACTCGCGACCTTTTGCTTACTAAGCAAACGCAACAACCACTGTGCTACGGGAGCATTTACACTTGTAAGACTGCACCCAACTTAAATCCTAAACAGAAACGTCACTTTCAATTTCCAGCAAATTGGAGGTAATTTTTTATTTTTATTTTTTGAAAACTTGGTAGATGCTGCCAAAAAAAATGGAGGTATTATCAACAGCCTATGGTCCAGAAGAGATGAACCCCTACTCTGACATTTTACTTATATTTCTCTTGGCAATTTAATTGACTCTTTATTAGTCATTTTGTGATCTGCTTAGGCAAAATCCTTCTCTTAATTGATCCTGACAATTTAATCTCATTCAATTCTCAAGTAATTACCTTTCAATGCTTTTGTTTATTCAAATATGGCTGAATGTTTGTCCTAATTGATAACATATGGATTATATTTTGATGCAGTTATCAGTTCTATCTTTATCTCATGATATTTTTAATCTCTCTTTGTTTCTGATGGCATCAAGTATTAATATGTACGTACCATCACTTGGTACTTGCCAACAACTACAAAGGTAGGAGTAAAATAAGTCTGACCTAAGAAATATAAAATGAGGTACACCAGTTATGCATTATATTGCAAGTCAATAAGAACCACATGTGAAGAAGAGTAGGGGCATTTTGGTCAATTATTTTTGTTCCTACACACCAGTGTTTTTCATTTTATTATTAAAGATCAAGTCATACTTTCTTTTTTGAGACAAAAATGGAGATCAAACCTCCCACCTTTTCAATATTCATCAGGAATTTTATAGTCGGAGTTTGAACTTATGACCTTCAACTAGACCAAATGCTAGTTCTTTGTACTTGGTGTATTGGAACCATGGCTCAATCACTTCATTTTGTTTCTCAAGGACCAACTGTTTTTCCTGGAATATTAACTGGTACATGTGACTGATCAATCAGCCACTACAGTCAACCTGATGTTATGATGATTCAAGGAGCAAAATCAGATCTTTTATTTCCAATGCTAAGTCGGTATTGAATTTGGTGAACATGACGCCATGCTGATTGGAGTTAACCTGGATTGCTTAGAGCATCTCCATCCCTTGTATTATTAGAGTTTCTAATATGAGGTGATAGTTTCTTCCTCCATGAGTCCATGCTGGCGAAATCGTTTATAAACTCCATGCTGGCAAAATCATTGGCTGAAGTTTATAAACTCCATGAGTCCATTTTCAGTTAATCGCTGACGTGGCCTATATAGAAACTCTAATTTCACTTTTAGGGATGTGGAGGCTTATAAATTAAGAGAGAATTTATTTCTATTTAGTAGTTAACAGTTATTTAGAAATCAATGCGCTTATTGTTTTATCTGACAGTTTGCTCAACTGGCATACACTTTAGATTAAATTGTACTGCACATTTTGTGAGGACAGTTTGATAGTTGTATAGTTGTATCAGACGTTTTGTCATCAGTTTTTTTCATTTTACTTATCTGTAGAAATAAAAGTTTCAATAGCACATTTTATGCATCTGATTGCACAATTTTCTTACTCATATGAGGTTGGCCTAATGGTTCTGTCTAGATATTATTTCAATACCAGATTACAGGCCGACCTCATCTGAGCGACAATATATTTAAGACCCAAGGGGATTTCTTTCAACAGGTCTGATTGTGCACATTTAAGACCCAGGGGGATTTCTTTCAACAGGTCTGATTGGGCACTATGTTCGGCTGGAAGGAATTTATGGTTCCATGTTCTGTGCTCAGTTTTTCTTGATGGAGCTTATATTTTGTGTTCTTGATCAATGTCAACTAGATTTGCAAACAAAGCATGTTGAATATGGAGAGCGGCACTATATAAAACTCTCTTATTTATCACTCAAAATACTCTTACAACACTCTCAACAATACTACAACTCTACTACTCAATTATCTAATCTCCAAGATTACACATCTACTACTTATATTATCCTACACCTCCAAACTATTAATTTTTCTCTTACTTTTCTTGCTTGGATGCAAAACGAGGAGCAAGACACTCTATTTATGCTTGCTTTATGAGAACTAAAGAAACATCTAAAGCTAAGACATTTTTGACTTCCTCTAGACATTTCTACATGCTGCACTACAAGATATTTTATTTGTAGTTTCTAAACAATTCTTGATATCTTTATTGAAATTAATGATGAGTTTGGACTTGTTTATAATTTATTACAAGTAGAAGTGAATACATTGCATCATGTGCCTTCAACAAAGCATACCAGCCTGCGTTTTACAGGGTCTACCGGCTCCTGGCTGCTTTGAGCAAGCGCCAATAATATTAAATGACTTCATATGAAAAATATAATTATGGAAGAAGAGGTATTGGTGAATACATCATAATATGAACAAAATCAAGCAAATGATTACATGTTGCAATGAAGAATTTTATCATACTTTTGCAACTGTTGTATCGTACTTTTGTAACTATACTCTTAACAGTTGAGTGTTTTTTTTTTTTTTAAGTTTATGCCAGCATTATCCTTTTTTTTTCTCAGCTGTGAATAGAACCGATGGTAAGTCAACCACAAACACTACCTCCATTGGGTGATTGTACATGAAGAAAAACAGTGAGAAACTCCAATTATTGCTTACAGTTTTTATGCATGCAGCTAGAACTGCAATAAATCAAAATAACCAGTAACCCAAGACGGTGGAAATCACTTCAAAACTAAAAACTCAATACAGAAAAACATAACGTAAAAAATACCAAAACTCAAATCTAAATCTGATTTCTTCCTCCATAACGGCACAATCACGGTGATGTATCCTCTCGTATTTCCCTCGCTAGCAATCACGGGAACATTCTTTTGTTTCTGAAAATATATTCGTTTTGTTACTTCCAAATTGCCCATAAATCTTGTGGCCCAAACCCTTCTTCTCTCGCGTACTTGATCTATAATTGCACCACGAACTTTCCCACATCAGTTGTATTGTATTTGCTCCAACAAGTAACCCTCCCACACAACACCACACTTGAGTAGCATACTGACATTGGAAAAAAAAAAACAGGCAACACCGATTCTTGCGGGCATGAAGAACACATACTGCATTCTTCCTGACACATCATTCCTCTCTTGAATTACTTCACCTCAGAATTATGTTCATCACTTCTGAGCTACAGACTTTGATAAAACCTTCATTTTACTGGGAATTGAAAGAGTTTCAGTCATAAGTTTATGTGCTCCCGTAGAATAATGGTTGTGTCCGCTTAGTTAAAGGTTGCGAGTTCCATCATCGCCAAGAGCTTTGTTAATTTTTTTTTCAATTTCCCTTTGTATTTTTACATTTTTGAGAAATTAATATGCATATACATGAAATAATTACATAATGTTTGCAACTTCGCATATGGTTCAGTTTTGTTTCTTCATTGAAGAGCTCCGATCCTGTGGCGTACCTACTGGCAGGATCTCTGACCTTAATTTATGATAAGTTAAGAGAAAACCTTTATGCCGCACGACAGAATTTTATGCTGCCTGACGCTACCAGAGTTTCATGTGAATTACCATCTTGAGTTGGGAAATATTTCTCTCTTGTTGGAATTAATATGGCCCTATGTAGAAATTTTAATTTCACTTTGTTGCAGAATCAAAGTAGAAAAGAATGCCCCATTTCCTACTGGTAGTAGTTTGAAGAACTTTGACGGATAAAGTTTGTCAATGCAATTAGTAACGAAAGGCCTCGTTGGTCTTGTTTGATGGTACAATAAAATTAGGAGTAAATTCATTACTCTACACTTAAGTCATCAAATACGGAGTAAAATATGAATAAGATAAATTTATTGTTCAAAACAATTTTACTAACCGTTCAATGAAAGAATGACGGTTAGAACATATATATTGGATTTTACAAAGGAATTTTTTAGTTTGTGAGAGATATTATAATTTTTTTACAAATAATACTTTTTTTTAACGATATCGTTTTCAAAACATCAAGTTGATAAAAGAAATCGACTCAATATTGGTTCATCCGTTTCAAAAAAATAATATTTTGAGATGTATGAAAATTTATTTTTTAATTTCTGAACGTTCTAAAACAATTAAAATTAATTGTATAAGTACCATGCTTTTAAAATTAATTTTACGTTAACTTACTCTTTTGAATTTATTCCATTCTAAGTTCATAACATGTTTTTTTTTTTTATTATTTCATTTTAAGTTAATTTTACTTTAAAAACCACGTCGATATCCGAAAGCGACTAGAATTAGATGCACCAGTCTCAGGTGCATCAGCTAAGGACTGTGGCCCACGAGCAACTGGACGGAATCTAATTTGGTTATGTTGTGGTGACCGAGGGCTTATCTCAGGTGCACTCAGATGATTACATAACAGATGGTTTAGAAGATCGGAACATGGCCAGCCATGTGATTTGTGAAGATAGAATTCGGATCCTCTGAGATATCTCAAACTTTGCGTGACTTCATGTAAAATTGCAACCGTTCAAATACGTTCCGCACGAATCATGAAGCACAAATAATACTGCCCCTGCGCTATCCCCGAATAGGCACTGGACACATCGCAAAAGTTGAGATATCTTCTGACACACTCGTGAAGATGGGTTGCGTTTCTTCTGAGATATCTCAATTTTTGCGTGACCGACGTGTCCGGTGCCTATTCGGAGAACCGTAGGGGGGCAGTATTATTTGAGCTTTGAGATTAGTGCAGAATGTATTTGAACGATTAAGATATTCCAAAAAGTCACTCAAAGTTTGAGATATCTCAGAGGATGCGAATTCATGAAGATGGAGGTTCTTGCGAGATCCTCTATGGTTTATTTGTAGAAAATCGTGTTGTGACACATTTTATAATCTATACGCCTTCGTAGATCTTAAATTCAACTCACGAGTCGTAATCAATAGCTAGTAGAGAAAAAGTTACAGAATCTGAAGCGTCTGGCATTCGTCTTGCACGAATTTTGATTCAATTTGACGGCTAAAACAGCTGAAGCGAGAGATTAACCGATATGCATAGTTATTAATTACAGATTCGGGTATGCTCCAGCTAAATCACACAAAAACTCAGCTTGATTAATTGCCAAAATGAAACTAAATTGAGAATCAGTTGTTTCTAAATAAGATTGGTGCTAGTTCTGAGTTCTATGAAAAGTTGATGGCTATTTAAGATTTATAGACATGGTATCCAGTTTGGAAAGATGAAAAAAAGAAAAATAATTAAGAAGAAATTACAAACAGTTGTCAATCATAAAATAAAAATCAAGTTAATTATACTTTCTAAATTTCTAGACTCGTACAATTATGTTTTAATTGCTCTCGGCGGTCATATTAGCAATTATTATTAAAAACAATTAGAGCGATATAAACAAGAGCCAGTATAGTACAAACAATTAGAAAGTGATTTCTTCACCAAAATAAATATTCTTAATTAAAAATTATGTTATATTTACAAAATAGTAGTGAATAGATAATAATGAACATTACGGATTCCTGCGCTCAGCCTCAATGCATGTCCGTGACAAGATTAAGTCAAAATGTCAATGAATGATCACGGCACTAGTCAAAATGACATAATCAATAGCTAGTACTAGAGTAGAAAAAACGTATCATGCCGTGACTAATACGTCGTGACTTTTTGTCTCATATTGTGATTAAGTTAATTTTTTAAGTATCGTATCGTTGCATGATTAAAATGTCAATGAATGTGTAGGGCGCAAAAAGTCGCATGGTTAGGTTAGCTAACAATGCTGATATATTTGTGGGGGAATGCTCCTGCATGGGTTCAGTGCTCCAGTCTCTTAAACAGACATGAGCGGGGCACCGAACTCGGGGTATTGCTGAACATCTTTTTGCATACCTTCCGGTTCACCCTTAGCCAGATCTACGTTCATGATCAGCCAGCCAGGATTTTATTATTTGATTGTGGAGACGTTTAACTCCCGACGGACGCAAGCTCCCGCCGTTAATTACATCTGAAAGACTTATCAGGTCTGACTGAACACCTCGTTCGTTCCGGGATTTGTACCTATTTGGTCTGAATTGAGTAATGGGGCTAAAAAGGGCTCATGTATTATCACTTGGTCGTATATTTGGGGTTCTCAGTTCCTTTAGACATTTATATGATCATGTGTATGTGATTGTGCATGCATGTGTATTTATTTGATAAGTCATGATGCTTGTGCAGGGAGGGGTAGTTTGGCCATTTTTAAGATGTCATGAAAGACTTGTATGCATGTTTAAAATCGATTATGTTTATCAAATATATGACATGTTTCAAGAAATCATGATTTTATTATAAAAATATGAGATTTGATTTAAGAAAAGAGCATTTTGGTCATTTCAGATTATGGCTGAAGCTTGAACATATTGGATTTGATTTAGAATAATGAAGAATTGAATTTGGGTTCATTTGGTTTTGATTTGAGTCAATTTGGACTTGAAATGAAGAACTTATGATAAAAAAAGACTGATTTGTAAACATTTTTATGTTCCAGGGACTTGTTTATAAATTCTGGAAGGACTGAGACATGCAATATGGGCTTTTGATGAGGTTTGCAGTGCAATTTGGGCTTCCAGGGATCATTTGGAGAATATTTTATACAGGAAGGAACCTATTTGTAAGTTTCTGAGAACTGTGCTGTAAATAAAACTTGTCAGAAGAACCTATTTGTAAAATACTTTTATTTATTTGATTTTACTTAAACAGAAGATGAATATGAGCATTTGGATTTGAGAATTGGGCTTTGAGATTTGGATATTGGGCTTTGAGATGTGTATTGGATTTGATATAGGTTTATGGGCCTTCGATTTGGGCTTTAAGATTCGGGCCCAGAGATGAGTCTCACTAAACCCGACATGTGGGCCCCATCTGTCAGGGTTCTTTTAATTTAACAGAGGGGAAGTATGGGCCTTTGGATTAGGCATTTGCATCAAGATTCGGGTATTTATTTAAACATTTCATTTGGCGCTCGCATCACATGGTTCCGGTTGCATCAATAATCGTGCAGCTTTGATTAAACACTATTCTCGTTAGATTTAACCGGATGACTCCAGTTCGGAGGAGGGTTTTCTTCTCCGGTATTACTCCGGCCATGTCAAGCCCTGGGCTGCTGCAGTTTGCATCGCCATGATCTCAGGAGCTCATTGGTGGCATTTTCGGTCATCGGAGGCCATCATGGCGGCGGTTATCGACAGATGTTTAGTATATTGGTACCGGTATGGGTATGAATTGGTTTTCATCAAATTGGATATGGTTTTCTTTCAATTGAATCGTTGGTTGACATGTTTTTGAAGCATGGAAGCTCAGAGAAACTTAGACATGGGGTTTTGAGTATGAATCAAGCATATTTGATTATTTATAAACTCGGCACGGTACCAACTTGGTACCAACATGCATTGCAGAGAGCAGGAATTGAATTGAATGTTGAATTCATTGTTTGGAATCACCCTAGAGCATTTCAAAAGCTCAGAAGCATTGGATTTGGTGTTGGAGACTTGATTATACATATTTTAACATTTCTGAATTTTCATAAAGTATATCCTTTATTCAATTTTCTGTGAGGAAGCATGTAGGTTAAGATCATGAACATGTAATATGATATGTCAGGAGTATCCAGGAGCATTTTTATTATTTTTGGAATTTTATTTATATTTTTAATGAATTTCCAAATCTGTCAGGGGCAATATGGGTACTGTACTGCAGAAAATTTCCATTTAATTCAACAATTTATTCTGGATGACATAAAACTTGGATTTGAGCAAATGTTATGTCTAAATTCATTAGCAGAGAGTGTAGATTATGAATATATTTTTTATTTCATATTAAAAAGTCAGTTGGGGCATGAAAAAGGCAATGCGGCCAAAACAGGTCAAATCTCAAAATAACAGTGCATATGCAGTTTTGAATTTTGTAAATATGAACTTTGAAAAAATCATAGAAAATAGTAGAAAAATCCAATAAATGGAAAATTTGTGAGGATTCTGTGAATTTTTGAGTCCTTTATTGAACTGTGTTTTTGTATTTTTAATTAAGTCCCTGTGTTTGTCAGAATTGGCTGATTTGCCAGCAGGGGTCAAGCAGTGCATTTTTGGTAACTACTATACCAGTGGTGCATGTATTGTGCATGGCTGCTGAGTTCATGCTTGGTACAGTACCAGAGACTATGTAACAGGGTTTGGGCATGAATATGGGGTCCGGTTGGGTCATGTGACCTTGTACAGTGGGTCTATACCACTGTTTTGGTACCAGTTGACATGAGCACAAAATCAAAGCTCCAAAATATTGTATCAAAGCTCCAAGATCATCAAATCAAGCTCAGCTGAGCCTATTTCAACATTTAAAACATCTGTCACAGTGACAGTTTTGGAGAAAGGTCTTTGTTTATTTGAAAATCATGATTTTAACATGTGATTCCATATTTTAAAGAGCAAATCCTTGAGACATCATTGAGTTAGCATCTGCACAGCATATATCAACATAGTTGATGCTTATACATATAATAGAGTACAGGCTGATGAGTTAGTTTAGAGATATGTTTCTGTTTTAGATAGTTAAGGGTAATGTTGTAATTAATGATGGTTAGTGATGTCATTAGTTAAGTCAGTTAGTGGCATTCTTATAATTACCCTGCTGTCTATATATACTTGTAAACAGCTCAAAGAGAGCAATCAATTTTCAAGAATAAAGATTCATTTCATTTCTTCAAATTCTCTTCTTTATCTCTGTCTTTATGGTATCAGAGCACCTCCATGGAGGCCGATCCTAAAAACATCCCTCTCCCCTCCCCCAATTCCTCTATTGTCTCTGTTTCTTCCAATGGCAGCAAGGACAATTCCCTTGTGATGCTCACTCTACCTATTTCTACTAAACTTGACAGAGATAATTACCTGTTTTGGCAGTCCCAGGTTGTTCCATTACTTCACGCCTATGGCTTGTATCACTTTCTTGATTCAGAGACACCTTCTTCCACAATCACCACTGATGCTGGTACAGTGCAGAATCCGGATTTCCTGAATTGGTACAAACAGGATCAGATGCTGTTGGGATGGCTCCGTTCATCTTTGACTCGTGAAATTCTTGCTCAGGTGGTTTCTGCCACAACCTTAGCGACCTTATAGTGTAGTTTACAGCAATCCTACTCCGCTACCTCACGAGCCCGCCTTTCAGAGCTCCGGCGCAGACTCCAAAACACTACCAGAGGCGGTGCATCGTGCCTGGAGTACATCAACAAAATTCGTTCCGTGGCTGACGAATTAGCTTTCATTGGCGAATCGATCTCTGATGGCGATCTTCAGATGTACATTCTTCAAGGGCTTGGATCGGAGTTTGATGCACTTATTGTCGCTGTTCAAACAGCTCCGCCGCGTTCACTCTTTGACCTAACAGCGACGATCTACAGCCATGAAGCACTTCTTCTGTCTCGTCAACCAGTTGGTTCCTCTTCTCTCCCGTCGGCTCAGAACCCGGTGGCTTTCTATAACTCGGGTCCGAAATCCAATCAGCAGCAATCCAGAGGATCGGGTAGAGGAAGGGGATATCGACCTAGAGGTGGAGCTAACTCTAACCAACAGCAACGCCGATCTGATGTTCCTCAGTCTAGGCCCAGCGGCCCAAGAACTGATCTGGCTCCCCATTACGTTCCCAGGCCGCCCAATCCTGACAAAGACACTATTTGTCAAATCTGCTACAAGAAAGGCCATCCAGCTCGAAACTGTTGGTACAGATCAGATATGGTCAATTATCCTGAGCAACCTCAGCAATTCATTCAAGCTCACTTGGCTCAACCTGGCCCTTTTCAACCAAACAATGCTCAAACCGCTACCTCTTCGGGTCCCGATTGGTACCTTGATTCGGGAGCTACGCACCATGTTACAAATGACTTGAACAACCTATCTTCTTACTTGCCATATGAAGGAGTCGAACAACTTCACATTGGTAATGGTGTGGGTATGATTATTTCTCATATTGGATCATCTACTCTACATTTTTCGAATTACACAATCTCTCTAAACGATGTTTTATTTGTTCCCTCTTTCACCAAAAATCTTGTAAGTCTATCCAAACTTTTACAAGATAATTCGTTACTCATTGAATTTCTCTCTAATTCTTGTTTGATCAAGGACCGCCGCACTTCGAAGGTTCTTTTTCAACTCAAAGTTGACAATGGTCTCTATTCAGTCCCAATCCAAATGAAGGCTCAAGCTCTACTTGGTGAACGAACCTCTTTTGACATTTGGCATGCTCGACTCGGCCACCCTTCCTCTTTAACCACGGAGAAAATTTTAGTTTCCAATTCTTTACCATGTACTAGAAATAAGATGACTTTGTGTAATGATTGCCTTGTTGCTAAATCACATCGTTTACCCTTTAATTCTAGCATTTCTTCTTCTTCTTCTCCTTTAGAGATTGTGTATTCGGACGTGTGGGGTCCCTCACTTTTACTTTCTAATAACGGCTTTCGTTACTATGTGTTGTTTGTTGATGATTATTCACGTTACTCTTGGATCTATTTTTTGCATTCTAAAGATGAAGTTGTGCGTGTATTTTCTTCCTTTAAAAGTCAAGTCGAGAATCTTCTCCAACACACAATTAAAATCCTTCGCACGGACGGAGGAACGGAATACAAGCCTATCTCTCGCTTCTTTCCGTCGATAATTCACCAAACCACTTGCCCCTATACACCTCAACAAAACGGGGTCTCGGAGCGTAAGCATAGACACGTGGTAGAATTAGCACTTGCTAATATGGCATATGCCGCTATTCCCGCACGATTTTGGGACGATATCTTTTCGAGCATCATTTACTTGATCAATCGACAACCCGCGTCAAGTGGTTCTTCTTCTCCATTCTTTAAGCTTTTTGGTAGACAACCCGATTACCTCTTTTTACGGGTTTTAGGTTGCTTGTGTTTCCCGTATACAAGACCCTATAATGACCATAAGCTTCAAAATCGTTCTAAACCTTGTGTGTTTCTTGGGTATTCTTCATCTCAAAAGGGTTACAAGTGTTTTCATATTGCAACTAACAAATTGTTTGTTTCTAGACACGTTGTTTTTAATGAAACACAGTTTCCCTTCAAGACAAACACCACTCCAGCAGGTTCAGATACCGACTCCAACCTGACTTTCACATCTTGGCTGCCTCTGTTTACCACACCTGTTGCCACTTGCGGCCACACTCATCTTACCACAGAGGATCCCATCCTTCCTATGCCACCTTCTCTGTCTCAATCCGCGCGATCCACAACCCAGCCTCCTTCATCCAGTGCTCCTTCAAATTTTTCGGATCCAACCCTTGCTGCAGCAGATCCAACCATATCTCACCCACCACCGCCCTCCCTCCTTATTGGCTCTATCCCTATTTCGGATCCTTCCTTC
>JAJHPF010000005.1:6384650-6405254 GCA_024447775.1 Carex cristatella | reverse complement strand
ACTGGTTTTCATGCTATTTGATAAGTAAATGCTAATTGACAGCGCACTCCTGAATCCTTTATTCGAATAAAAATGCTGACAAGGCTAAGGCTAGTTTGGCTCTATGTCATTTTGTCTCTTTTAATTGTGCTGCATAAAATCAAATAAACTAAATCCATGTCTTTACCCCTTTATTATATACACAGACATATCACAGAATCAAACATATTTTTTGATCAAAATATTTTATTTAGTACTAAACACACTACATTTATACAATCAAACTAGAAAATTTAGAAGAAAAACTGAAACCTAAAATGTAAAAATATAAAACATAAAATTTATGTGCTCAATATAAAATGTAAAATATAAAAATATGGTTGGTGTGAATTGAACTCAAGTCTCTTACAACCACTATGATACAAGCACATAGTTGATATTTTATAGGAAGAGCTAAATAGTCTAAAAATTAAAGGAGAAAATTCATTCAAATTTTCATATACATAATTAAAATTATAAAGAAGGTACCAATTCACCATAGAGACGTTGAAGTTCATTAAAATATTCCTCATCTAGTAAAAGAAAATTCATTGAACCTGCCAGTCAGATGAAAATTTAAACCAACTAAACTAAATAAATAAGCAGCATGAATCTAGTGTAGACCAGGCAAAAACCAGGTGTTCACATCATCAGGGCAATGCATCCTTTTGGCCGTACCTTTCTCGATATCAAACCTAACAAGGCATGAAGGAACTGTAACAGAAAACATTCTATGGATCATGGAGCGTAAGAAGTAGATTGAGTTTGCTTTTAATCCAGGAAAGTCACTAGCCTTGTACGAAACGCCACTTGAGTCGTGCAAGAACAGAAACCGGTCTCCTATACTCTTCATCTTTATCCATTGACGATTCCCATTTCGGTAGTCAAGCCGGTGAATTTCATAACAAAACTTACTTGGATTATTATCAAGCAAAGGGTCATGGACACTAGAAATCCCAAGTAGATCTCCACATGACTCAACAAAGAAATCAAAGCACCAATGTATATACATAGATTCAGCTGCTGTGTACTCCTGAGGTGGTATCAAATGCTCAACATTACCAGTAGAGGGATCAATTACCTCAGTGATTCTGGTTTCCTGGTGATGGACATAGAACATCCCCTTGTAATATGTTTGATAGCAATTTAATACATCTGATTGCTCAATTGTCTTCCAATCACTATCTCCAACTCGACAAAACCCCAAAATACAATGTTCAGATCCCGCCAGAACTCCATAGATAGCCACAAAATCACCAGCTGCACTCGGGTCGGACTGAATGCAGATAAGCTCACACCAAGCAAGATTTAGAGAAGGAAGAGAAATCTCTCTCCTGGTCAGAGGATTGAGGAGAGAGAGGGAAGATTGCTCACCAAAAGAAAGCAAGTACCGGTGAGTGGATCCCTTGAGCTCCTTGCGGTGGCACTCGGGGAGTGTAAATTCGGGCATTCGGCCAGAGCGCATGGAGTAGAGACGCACGCCTTTATTCTGAGGATCATTGTAGTCGAAATGATCCCAGCGTTCTCTGACAAACCAGGGGAGTTGAGGAGGCGGGTCGGAGAGGGAGACGGCTGAGCGCCAACGGTGGCAGACGGCGCGAAAGCGAACGAAGTCGGCAAGGTCGGGTAGCTTCTTAGAGATGAGGTGGAGCATCTCCGGAGGGAGCGCCGACCAACATCTCTCTTTCTCTTGCTGCTGTGCGAGTTCTCCACAACGGCTGCCGCCGGGAAGACACTGCGATTCAGCCATTAGAGGCGAAAATGAGGGAAGCTAGGGTTTTGCACCTTTTCAAGGGTTTCTGAGAGGTTCGGATGTTTCTTGGTTTTCCTACGGATGGGGAACGGGTCCGGATCCCCTAAAGTAACCCAACTTTTGTGTTTCGGATTTGGACCGTCTGATTAGAATCTGTCGCTTGAGATTGTCTAGGATTCGAATATGTTCTCACGATATGTGCGCACCACTTCAAGATGAATTGTCGTGGATTTGAATCAGATGGTTCCGATCTAAAATCCAAAATTTGAGTTACTTCACTGGATCTTAATTCATGGGGAACCGAATCAGAATTCGCATCCTCTGAGATGTCTCAAACTTTGCGTGACTTTTTGGAATATCTCGATCATTCAAATACATTCTACATGAATCTAAAAGCTCAAATAATACTGGCATATGTGGACAGGAAATACCTACTCTAAAGTCACTGTTACTTAAAATCGGAGTGGTATTAATATTTAAATATTGAATATAATTTTGTCTCGGTCTCATCAAGACAGTGACTTTAGAGACAGAAAATTCGATTTCGTAAATGAGAGTCCGGAAGCAACTCAAAATTTCAATTCGTATCATCCTTAGTTGATGTGCAGGATCTTTAATATTCGCGCTAAAAAACATTGGACAACTTGAATTTAAACTCAAAATTTGAGTTGCCTAGATGATAGGACTAATAACCTCCCAAGTACTGTAAAGAATGGGTCTCACTCTACAGTTGGAGATTAAATCTCAACTGATTTGAGATTCAGAAGAAAATAGGAGCAGTTTATTGAGCTCTGAGATTCATGCCAAGCTAAAAAGAACAGTCCGGATCTAATAATTGTAAAAGATTCTCTTTCCAGGTAAAAAGATTCTCTTTCCAGGTAATGCACTGGATGCGAATTCCAGATGATATGAATTCGCGTAAAGGGGCCGTAGACAATTATTGA
Source organism: Carex cristatella (assembly GCA_024447775.1). Classification (NCBI taxonomy): domain Eukaryota; kingdom Viridiplantae; phylum Streptophyta; class Magnoliopsida; order Poales; family Cyperaceae; genus Carex; species Carex cristatella. The sequence goes on along the minus strand of JAJHPF010000005.1, from coordinate 6,402,539 downwards.
TTTTCCGGTATTGCTTTTCTTTAAATTTAAATTGTACGTATTACCACCGAAAAAATTTCGGTAGAAATTTAAAATGGAAGAGAGAGACAGAGTGCATCAAATTTTTTATTGATAAAAGACCAGTAATATTTTTATCAATCTTAAAAATTAAAAAGTTTGAATGCTACCGATTCAAAAAAAAAAAATCTCTAGTAAATTATAAAATATTTTATGAAATAGATAGAGTATCTTAAACCTTAGATATAAGAGAATCATTTCATCTATTTTTGTAAAAAACTTTTTATATTTTACTAGAGATTTAATAGAAGAATCCCCTCTATCTATGCATCAAGATTAAAAAGAAAAAGATAACTAAATTTCGATCGGTAAAATTCCTACCGATCTAAATATTTTTATTTTTAAAATCGGTAGAAATTCCAATAATTTTTTTTATCAATAAAAATTCTCACGTACTATTTATGTTTCTCTCTCTCTTTTTTTTTATTAATTTATACAGCAAAAAATTATCTATTACCAATCGTTGCACTGCTTTGCTTCAATAATTTGGTAGATCAGAATGCCTACGGGGATTGTATAAAAAAAAAGCTGGCGGATCAGTTGTGAGCAGGATTCTAATAGCGTAGCAGTAGTTTTTTTTTTCATAAAAGCTAAGTTATGAAATAAAAGTGCGTTAATTCAGCTACAACAGCTATTACCGCTATATGTTAATGCGGATCGTTATGCTACATTTTTTTTTTGCTATTTACATGAACTTCTATACTTCTGTTCGTATTTGTGATGCTACATTGTCCGCCATGCTATGTATGCTAAACCGATCTCTAGGCTTTGTTCCTATTTGTGATTTAATCTCTAAATTGGCTTTCATTTTAATTGAAAGTTGATTTCGATTATAATAATCTGTAAGATGATCAAATAGGTATTGGCTTTGTTTCGCTTGTAAAATTAATTGTTTTTCGTCTATTTTTACTGTAATATTTTGAAGTATGAACTATTAAAGAATGTTACTTTGTAGATTTTTTTTTTATTTGCATCATTAAAAAAGTATAAACTTAGATTAGTTGTCTTTTGATTATTATCTCAATTCTCTAAAGTTGAGAATGTTGGTAATTAGTAGAAATATATAATATAATTTTTGAAAAGAAAAGAAAAAACAATATGTGCTAGCTTTCACTATGTTATTCGTGATATTTTTTTTAGAACACAATGACGCGATAATCGCTATTTAGAATCTTGGTTGTGATGCCTCAATGACAATTGAGTTGTTTCGGTGAATGAGGGTGAAATTGCAAAAAATGGTGATAAGATATACAATGAGATAAAATAAAAGAACAAGAGTCGAACTCAGAAATTTCTTGATTATTCACTACAACTATTTTCATTATAGTTCTAAATAACCAGCTAAGAGCAACAATAGCTACATTATAGCTTTTTTCGGATCTAAAAAACTATAACGCTATTAATTTTTTTTTTTTTTTATAGTGATTCTAAATAACAAGCTACGATTGCGCTATAATTTTTTCAGACCTTAAAAACTATAGCATTGTAATGCTATGTAGAACTTAGGTTTCCATACACTGATTCGCCCTTTATAGCGATCATAATATATTAATTACAATTCTAGGATTCACTCTAAAAATTGCAAATAAGTCTCCTGGTGACACGTCAGTGCCATGTCACTGTTTCTTTCCCAATCATCTAATTGACTCTATAACGGTCCTAACTCCTATGCCTAAGTCCTGACCCTCGCAGCGATAACCTGACTGGTGGGGCCCGTTACTTGGTCTCCCTTCTCCAATAACGCATGGTCCCTTTCTCAGTGTAACTTGGTTCTGAGTATCATTAATCCTGACCAGTGGGTCCCGTCTTCAGAAGTGCAGCCTTCTTGCCCGTTGCCTGTTGCCCGTTGTTCATCGTAAGTTGACCGAGTCAAAATGGCCTATGGCTATTCACAAATCGGTGACATCCCTTGTGGATTGTGACATCAGTACTATCAATTAGACTGACAGATTTAATTGAAGTGTAAAGCTTCCATTTGGGGAGAACGAAAGGCCTGCGATACATCATCTTGTGAGGCCAATTGTTGGTAAAATATGGAGCAGCACACAGAGTTTTTTTTATAAATCATAAATAAAAAAATTATTTTTAGAGTTCCAGCATGACTGGTAGGTTTTTTATAAAAACCATAAAAAACGAGTTGTCAGTCCATTCCCTACAATATTTTATACTCCAGAACGGGCTGCCAATACGTTCCCAGCGAAAAAAAATGTATGCACAGAAATTGAAACATATATATGCACGGATTTTAATAAGTATGCACGGATCTTAATGCAGATCTGATGGTCACCACTCATTTCAACCCAAAGCCCAATTTGACTTGGACGTTGTCAGTTAATTGATCTCGACCGTTCTTTTTAACATGGCACGAATCTCAAGGCCCAAAAATACTCTCCTTGATCTGGACCACTCTTTTTAACTTGGCACGAATCTCAAAGCCCAAAAAATTTGAACTTGCTGGGAACGAGTTGGGAATCCGTTCTAGATATTTTTCTGAAAAATGACTCAGAACGAGTTGGCAGTCCATTCTGGAGTATAAAATACTGTAGGGAACGGACTGTCAATTCGGATTTTATGGTTTTTTTAAAAAACAAAACAATCATGCTAAAATTTTAAAAATAATTTTTTTATTTATAATTTATAAAAAAAAAACTCCAGCACCCATGTGACATGACGGATTGGTTTATTGAGCCGGGTTGCTTATCAGGTTCGACTTCTTTCTAGTTGTTCCAACTTCCAACTCAAGAAACTTTTAAGTGATCCACCTATAACAAATAGTTTATTTTACCAACAATATGTCTACATACATGTGTCTACTTTATAAGTTAGGCAAATAAACAAATTGTTATTAGAAATTGATAGATTAGATACAAAATATTTTTCTTACACAGACTACATATTTTTATTTTTAATAAAAGATAATATGAGTATTTTGTAAATTAAAAATGAATTTTAATAGATAAGTCATTAAATTGAGTATATTTGTGATTTTTATTTTTAATAAAAGATAATATGAGTATTTTATAAATTAAAAATGAATTTTAATAGATAAGTCATTAAATTGAGTATATTTGTGAGTTTTTTAATTTTGAAGCGCAAATATGATATTCTGAATTTTAGAGGGTGGAAATACGTAATTTTGATGTTTTTGCAGGGTATATATGAAATTCCTCCAATTTTAAATGATCCACTATAAAAACGCTATAATAAATTAAAGTAAAAATAAAATAGTTAAAGGATTTTACGCATGAAGGGACGAATTATATATTTGCATTATATACAGAGTGGAGTTAAAATGCATCATTGGTTTTATGCTCCAACTATATTCCATGTTTTTATCTTTGTTCTCGAAATTCAAATAGTCGATCCGAACCGCTCAACATATTCTCCATATTAAAATATGCTTAGAGACCAAATTTCATATTTTTTGGAATATTTTTACTATTTTTTTAGATAGTTACAAAATCACTGTTTTTGGATGGTCCAGATGCGGTGATTTTGTAACTATCTAAATAAATAGTAAAAACATTTCAAAAAATATAAAATTTGGTGCTAAGCATATTTTAACATGGAGAACATGTTGAGCGGTTTGGATTGACTATTTAAACTTCGAGAACAAAGATAAAGACATGGAGTATGGTTGGAGCACAAAACCAATGGTGTATTTTAACCCCACTCATTAATGCAACTCCCCAAACAGAAAACTAAATTGAATAACAGTCGGTGACTCGCTAGGATGCAAGAAAGTTGATCGAATGAAGGAAAGATACAGGCATGACTATTTTTAGACATATGCTCTGAGGCCCATCGCAAAACTACGGGTATTTAGGCTTATTTCCCCGGTGCTAAACACTGGTGCAGTACCGGCTGGTATTGTACATTGGTACTGATATACTCTCTAAAACTAGCACCATCCTGTCAAAAAGAAATCCAAAAAAAAACTACAGAAGTTCTTTTAGAAAAGGGTCAAATCATAATTGCAAGTAAGAAGAAATTTGTTTCCAAATGTGAAAGACCGTATGAAACACTAATGAGACAAAACCATATTCGGTTGTCTGGTACAGAAAACCATAGACCTTACCAAATCATTCAAGAATTAAGCTAAATTTCTCGATCTTTATATGTTCACAAATTTTTACAAATTTTTGGTTTATTTTTTTTAAGAAAAAAAACAGAGAAAAACTATAAAGACTTTTTTATATAAAGGTTCATTATTAGTTTCTTTTATAGCTTTGTGTAGTGCTTTCTTTGAGGTTTGACTACAGAAAAAAAAAAGGCTTATTGTTTGTACCATGTCTTCAAATAATTAAAGTAATTTGTACATTACAAACTATACTGAGGTCACTGTCTGAACTGTCGGGTGAAGTTCATGTTGTAGTAACTGGTATAAACCTTTTTATATCATGTTTGTAACCTTACGAAGTACATGCAAATTGAATGAGCTTAAAATCATCTCATCAAATTTTATTATAATAATAATCACTATGTCACACACCGCTTATCCAATATTCGACACATATGCTTATGGTGGTCACTGGTCAGGCTCCCAACCCTTCCCACACACTATTGGAAATGCAGACCTTGATACGACACATATAGTGTGCCAATTTTTTCAGTACTCAACAGTGCCCTCATTCCGGTACAGGTACCAGTCAACTGATTTCCCATGACTGCCAATTACCTGTGAGCTGTGACTGTACCAGCACAGTGCTGGGTTGATGGCTCATATGTCTCTCCTTCTTCCGGGGCTGTAGGATATATCATAAAGGACTCACATGAACTTATCAAATTTGGTTGCATCCCGGCAAGAGCTTTCTCCCCTTACCACATGGAAGCCTTGGGTCTTTTATTGGGTATCAGGTCAGTTTTAGAACTTAGGTTTTACAAGTGTTTTTCTCACGGATTCACAGCAGCTAAATCATACGCTTACAACACCTGACAGTCCAATTAGTGAGGATTGGTGCACTAACTCTGATATTATGAATATCTCATGCCTTCTGGCTCAACACAGGCTTCTGCAATTGTCTTAATTTAAATACCTTGTGAGCACAATTCTGAGGCCGATGTTTTGGCACATCAGGCACGTATGACCGATACTTACTGTGAAGGCTACACTGATCAAACTGTCCTCCCTACCGCTGTGTTCTAAGTTTTTGGGTTTATATTTAAGTTTTGGTATTTTAGTTTCTTTAGGTTTTTTTGTTTATATGAAATTTTTTGGTTTTTAAGTTCCTTTTCAGGGGTTTTTGTTTTTTTTATGAAAGGTACCCTGGTTCTGGTTTTATTGTGAATTGCCAGGTATATAACTTCTGAGATTTTCTGTAAAGTTACTTTTCTAGGTTTTTACATTTGGCCTGTTGGTACCGGTACTCAGGGAGCTGGTTTTTGTATGTATAAACAGTAGGTATGCCCTCCCTCCCTTAAATTTTCTCAAGCTTTTCATGCATAGTTTTGCTGGGAATGGAAGGCCTGTCCTCTGATATTCTACCCTGACAAGATCACAGGTTTTTCCACAGTGCATGTTTTCACCTACTTCAATAGGGATCAACAGGGAATGTCTTCACTTCTGGCATTATTTACATAAAATTTAGAGTGTTGTTTATTTTTCTTTTTTCTTGATGTCAGATCTCTTCTATGCATATCCAAATTCGATACATATCTGCTTGATCTTTGTAATATACTTTTCAGTTTCAATGAATTGCCTACCGGCCGGTTGTCAAAAAAATATTCGACACATGCTAGAACCTTAGCCTATTCTAGTGCTATATCGGTACCTCAAATCTGTATTTGGCAGCAGTCTTCAGTCGGGACACTCCATTTACATGGGGTCTCCAGTCCTGGTGGTGCGATGAAGTGTTAGACAATTCCATCCTCGATGAACATGAGCTGCAGTTTATTGCTATTACAGGCACAAGGATGGTGTTTAAATAAACATGGTTAATAGAAGGTTCCATCGGAACAATTATTTATTTGTGTGAACAAGCATGCTGATTCAGCAGCTGCTCAGAAAAATTATTCATTTGTGTTAACAGAAGGTTCCATCAGAACAATTATTTATAGTGGCAACATACAGAAATGATACAATGTGAAGAGAGACAGATCAAAGACATAGTAGAAGTCACGACCAGCAAGCAAATACCAGGAATTTTAATAGTGTCCGATTTGGATAATAAATTCAGAACTGATCTTAAAACCATGATCCAGCCAATGTAAAAGTGTTTGCTCTCAAGCTGGTTCATCATATATTTCTTTGAAGATCTTGTTTGGCAACAACTTTGAATTATAATGTTTTAATATACATCAAAACTACTACTCAAGAGGCCAAGATACACTACCAGTTCGTTTAGATATTTTGAAAGCCAATACATTATAGTCTTAGAAGTACACTACATCATCAACATATATATCAGCCAGCAACATTTATCTTAAAATACATCATAGTTTTTGAAGTACACTGCATCATCAACATATAATTGATCCAGCGACATTTATCTAAATTCCCAAAAAACAAGGAAATAGCCATGCCATGATTTTAGACTGGAATTTCATGCTCAATTTTGTATTACCGCCCCACACACCAGTCATACATTAATTCGATATTGATTGCATCCCCTTTCCATCCCTAAAAAACTGTGGAAATGGGCATTGAAATCCTATATCCCCTCCCCCCCCCAACCAACAAACCAAACAATATGTGCAAACACAACATACTAATAAATAACCACTTCATTCAGACCTGCGTTGAAAAAAATATCGTCATCAGAGATGACCATGTACCTGACGCTGCAAGAACCGTACCAATCATCACCACTGCAATATCGGCTGCAATCCCTCCCCACCCCATCTCACTACCAAACACCTTTAAGTGAAATGCTGATGGCAAAACAAAACCTAGCACAACGCACACACTGCTCCCAATAAGGGACAGAAAGTCAGCAAAATTCGGTACGAGCATGGCACCCATACAAACCAGCAAGACAAGACCCCATCTCAACCACCAACAGTAATTCTTACCACAGAACCACCTCTCAGCTACCTCATACACTGGGTTCATCATGATTGGCATGGTGAAGAACAAATTAATGCACAATCCGAGCTGAATAACTAATGTAAGCCAACCACCACCAAAATTTGTGGTGATGATATCACGAGTGTCATCTCCAAATGCGAGATAACCCAACACACCAAATGAACCATACATAATTGCAATGAAAAACATTGAGAGGCCGAGGATCCCACCGAACTTGGACTTGTCTTTGGCCTCAGCTTCTAATGGAAGAACCATACCAATTCCTTCGAATGCATAAACCGCCACACCAATTCCATATAGAAGCATTGCGGGGTTGCTAAAGGCACGGACTGGCAGCTGGTTGGATAGGAAAATGGAGACGTCCTGTCCGAGGACGACTCCCATGGCACCAAGGTCAACCACATCAGCAAATATGCTCAATGGAGCGAGAAGAGTGAGGGTCTTGATTGAATTGAGACCCAATTGAAAAGGCAACATGGCCCATATGTATATAGCTTTCGGTGCAAAGAGAACAGAGGATATCGGAGTTTCCAACGGGTAAAGATGTGCAAGAGAATTGGAGATGAATATCAAATACCCAACACAAAAGCCAGCCTGGCTGAGAACAATCATCACATCAACCGAGAGACGGCCGCCTGTGCCACACACAGCAGCCCCAAGGTCACCAAAAGATGAAATCTTAGCATCTAAACGGCGTCGAGTTTTCACCAGAAGCATCATACAGTGAAAAGTCAAGGCTGAGACAGCAAGTAGAGTAATAACTCCGGCGGCCCAGCCGGTGCGCATGAAGGTGTAAGGGAGGCCGAGCACACCAGCGCCAACTATAGCGATGAAAACATTAGCGAAGGTTTTGGTATGAGAGGAGAGATGGTCGGATTTACCGGAGGGGTGGAGGGGGAGAAGAGGAGCGGAGCAGCTCGCCTCGGTTCCAATACCCATTAAAAATTGCTGGGATGAGATGAACCCAATCGAATTTGATTTTTGAGTTGAGCTGAAGAAATATGAAATCTATCGGATTTGGGAATTTCCAGCGGAAAAGTAGAGAGGTGGTTGAAGACAAGAGGAGGGAATTGGGAATGAGTTATATTTGGGGAATGGGAAGATCATAAGAGGAAGTAGAGGATTTGTGAGATATGACGGGAACACCTACCCTTGAGTCTCCGACCCCTCTCCTGTGTTTTATACAACTTTGGTGGTCGGAGAAGGCACGTTGGAGGTTTCGTACTTGCGTGTCGGCACTGTCCACCGATACGACCAGTCGACCGGACCTATTCTGTTTGTTTCCAAATTCCTCTCTTTTTTTGAGTGAATTTTCAAATTCCTCTCAGCTCGTGCCACGCGAGTATAACATTTTAAAAGTAAATTAAACTAATGGTATAAAGTACCATTTGTTTATAATATCTTTACAAATTATAGAATGTGTTTGTAGTTCTTTTTATTACTTTGATTTTTTTTTAATATTATTTATTTATCATTTGGATTTTTTTAAGGAAAAACAGGGGTCCAGCTTCTATTGTACTAGTGATAACCCGTATCGTTTGGGTTTTTAAACATATATTTTTTATTTACCAGTTGAAAAGTATAATTATCTTCTTATTTATCATTGGGCGCGTTTGATGGGCATTAGACTCAATCGGTTCAATGCCCACTCGGATCCGTCTGATTTGCTTCTAGATTAGTGCAGATTGCTTCAATATCAGTGCACACCACTTCAATATGTGTGTAGATCAATCGGATCATGAAGCGAATCAGACAGTTCCAAACAAATATCATACTGATTTGATTTGAGTTCGATGCCCATTAGACGCGCACCGCTTTCTATCATAAATCTTTAAACCATTCTATTATAAATCTTTAAGCCAAAAGTCAATCGTACAAATATAAATAGACTGAACTTGTTTAGCAAAGTGCAAGTAAAAAAAAGGAGTTGGCTAAGGTGCTACGCGTAACATAGAGGGCTTCCGTGCAACAGCTCAATATTTGAGTTTTTAAAATTCTAACGGTCGATCTGAACCGTTAAACATGATCTCCATATGAATATGTACTTGCAAATCAAATTTTACATTTTTTAGAATTATTTTACTATTTTTTTAGATAGGTAAAAAAAACATGGTACAAAATTTTCAGATTAAGTGATTTTCTACTTATCTAAAAAAATAGTAAAAAAATTCTAAAAAATATAAAATTTGGTTTGCAAGTACATATTCATATGGAGATCATGTCGAATGGTTCGAATCGGCCATTAGAATTTTAAAAACTCAAATATAGAGCCGTTGCACGGAGGCCCTCTATGCTACACATAGCATATTAACAATTTCCAAAAAAAAAAATATGCTTATATATAATTTTTTATTTTAATCATATGTCAATGAGCATATGAAACAGTGAAAGAATGAAATTATCCTTGCATCTATCCGTTGGTGTAGAAGAATTAAAAATGCAACAACTAAATTTTTGACTACAAATTTGTATTCAAAGTTTATGCCATTTGATTTGACTTCAATATTGTTATACCACTCTTTTACGATAATCACACACTCTTCTCCGGATCAGAATCTGTCTTTCTATTCTCAAATCCGGATCGTTTAAAATTCATCGTACGGTCTCGATTAAATATGAATCATTTTAATAGATTAAATTGATTTGAAAATGAAAAGTAATGGAGGCTGTACAATGAATTTTGAAGGATCCGAATTTGAAAATAGAAAGGTGCTCCTTTTCTTTTAAAGAAAAGGAGCAGATTTTGATCCCTCTTCTCCTTTTATTTGCTCATGGAACAAGTCTCTAAAATTTTATATATGACATTAAATGCTTTTATTATGTTGTTCAATATGATTATACGAAAGTGACTAAATCAAGGTGAAAACCTTTTGTGATACAGATCAAAGAGCGTAGAATTCTGAAATAGCTTTCTGCCTTTAATAAAATAATATATGTGAACATGTGATACAGTGTCATCAGCTGTTGCTATATTTTATCTTATCTATGAATTTGGAATTTAGAGCAAATTCACATCGCGTAATTAGCCATCACTGTCATGATAACCACTTCCGCCCACCTCTGGTGAAAATTTTATCTAAACCGACCAACACATAATAGTGTACAATGAGGATATGATAATGTGAATAGCGTGGACTAGCTTGTGCTATCTATCAAGACTCGAGAGCGAGTTTATGTTGCTGTAGTACGAATTAATTAGTACTATGGATAAATATTTTTTACATGATTATTATATGAATATCTATTTGCAAAATGAATTTTATATTAATCTTTTTATTATTTTTTAAGATAAATAGAAAATCACTTTTGAACGGTTCGGATCGACTGTTAGAATTTCAAAAACAAAAATATTGGTCCGTATTACGGACCAATCCGTGCTAATGTGCTATACAAAGTACTATAGATTCACTCATATATCAATATCTTTGTTTTTAAATTTTAAGTAGTCAATCTGAATTATGATGTCCACAAGAAAATATTATTGCAAACCAAAATTTATTACTATTTTTATAGATATGTAGAAATCAGTACTTTTGATTGGTATAGAATTTTCAAATAATTGTTTTTTTCTTAGAATGTCCAGGCAAAATTGATTTTTTTTTAAGTAAATTAAGCAATAAATCTTCAGGAAATGGATTGATTGTTTTTTTTTTTTTTTTTCAAAAAATAGATATAACTTGCAAATAGTACGATCCTACTAATTTTCGGACAAATTTATAGTCAGAAAAAAACACTTATGGGGTCCATAAATCTGTACCAGTAGGACTATACTATTGGTGCGGAAAAAGAAATTAATTCTCTTTACCAAGATTAAAATATTTAATTTGCAAAAAGATCGTCAAAATTGGAGACACTACGTCTACGATCTCCGCTATTAATCTATTATCATCTTTACGGCAGATACATTGAATAGCAGCTGGCTGCTCATTGTGCTGCTGGGAGCCACACCCCCTGCCGAATTCAGTGCTACAGTAGTTTGTAACTTTGTAGAAATGCTTCATATATATTATATTATATGAGTAAATCTAGAATGTGACGTGCTTATCAAGAGGGTTTGGTGAGCACAACTCCAAAAATATATCGGATCGGCTTTAATGACTAATTCAAACCGTTGAAATCTATGTACTTCGTGAGTGATGCATGTACATGCAAAATTTTGGAAGTTTCGAAATCATTTGCTACGAGGTTAAGCGGTCAAAGTAATGAATATTTTAATAAGTTATTTTATTAGTTGTTTTATATATTCATTTTTTATCATTACTTTGACCGCTTGACCTCGTAGCAAATGAATTCGAAACTTCCAAAATTTTGCATGTACATGCATCACTCATGAAGTACATGGATTTCAACAGTTTGGATTCGTCATTTGAAGCCGATCCGATATATTTTTGAAATTATGCTCACCAAACTCTCTTGATGAACACGTCATATCCTAGATTTACTCCTATTATATTGATAACATATAATGGCTTCATGTTGATAAGAGCATGCATGCATATATGTTCAATTGATTGCTAGGAAAGTTTGGAACGGGGAACAACTGGGCACAACCCGTCAAATATTCTCCGGATCTTTGGAAAGAGACAGATCTGATAAACAGGCAACAGCCCAACATCCTTTATAATTTCACACAACCTCACAAAAATACTACTATAGTATATAGGTATGGTGGAAAAAAAAAGAGCAGCTTGGGTCCGATGTCCATCGGACTCAAACTAGGTCCGATGGTCTCTATCACCGTCCGACTATCGGACTCAAACTAGGTCCGATGATCTCTATCACCGTCCGACCTGCTTTAAGATCCGTGTGCATTCTTTAATATTCCGAGCATGATAGCTTTAATATAAATGCGTACAAATTTCAAAGTGAATCAGACGGTTTTGGAGTCCATCGGACCCAAGCTTGTCTCGGGAAAAAAAAGGTCGCCCAGCAATTTCCTCCGAAAAACAATTTCTTTGACTGCTCTAAGAAATGTTTAGCTACGCATAGCCTCAGTCAGTGTTTAATTTAAAATATAATTTAGAGAATGGTTCAAATATTTTTTTTTGTTTTCTCTGTTTTTAATACTACAGTAATTTAAAATTTAAAATTAAATGTCAAAATAAAACTGTTAGATATGATTTATATTATTTTCTCTAGACACAAGTAAAAGATGGTGACATTTCGGTTTTGCTTTGATTAATATTAGGAGTTTGCAAAAATACACCTATGTGGATAAATTGTTGAACGTTGATTTTCAACTTATTGTTTGTATAAATAATAAAAATGATAAGTGATAATTTCTTATGTGCATATAGAGATCACATTTAATGATTTTATTTACACATATAAATTTTAAAATTCTAAACAATAAAAAGTGAAATCACATGATAAAGATATAAATAAAAACTTTGAACCATCCTGATATATAATATTATAATAGCTGTATCATGTTAGTTGTGTTGGTAATATTTTTCTTAGAAAATGTGATGGAAGTCTAAAAAAGAAGGTACTGAACCCTGAACAACTATATTGTTTTTCATCGAAACACTTGTTTACTCTGTAAGTTAAAGCGTTGTATTTTTAAAGCGCACAATTGTTTTTTTCTGACAATTGAAGAGGGTGAAAAACTACTTGGATCATAAGTTTTTCTAATATATTTTAGTATAGTAACAAAGTCACACGGTTTCTATGTGGAGGTTATGTGTTCAAATTTAAATAAAAAAAATCTATTTGTTATAGTTACAGAGCCATTATTTTTATCCATGCACATCAAAATTTACATTTCGCCAACTCTGTCCACAAAACTCAAATTCTGTTAAAAATCCCCAAACCGGCTATTAAATAGCTGGTTCCTAATTTTTTATTAGAAACCGGCTATTATACCGCCGGTTCCTAATAACAATTAGGAACCGGCTATTAAACCGCCGGTTTCTAATTTTTATTAGGAACCGGCTATTAAATGGCCGGTTCCTATCTCTTTTTTTTTGGAAAAAATTATATAATTTTTTTTATTAAAGTTTCAAAAAAAAATTGATATATTTCTTTGAAATTGGATAGAAAAATAAATAATTTAGTTTATTTCAAGTCCTTGAAATCAAACCGGAAGACATAATGCTTGTATAAGACTTCTCCTGTGGCAATTGCACTTGCTGCTGATGCATTTCTCGGTGCTGAAAAGTATTTTTCAACATAAGAAAATTCAGTTGAGACACTAAAAATATTAAACTTAATTTTTGAGACACTAAACGACGTTTTTTGGCGATTCTGATTTGTCGGATAGTCGGGGTTAGGGTTACACCCCGGGGTGCCGGTCGCCACCGTCTCCTCCTCCCCTTTCCGAATTGGGGTCATACGCGTCAATCCGACTTTCCTAGCAAAAGTTATGGCTGTTTAAAGTTTTAGAAATTTTTCAAATCATTTTAATGCAATTTTTTAAAGTAATTAATGATATATTTTTTTTAAATGATGTTATTAATATTATTATGCACAATTTTTAGGAAAACATTTTAAATGATGTTATTAAATCATTTTAAAAAAAATTTGGCACTTCTACGAAAGTTTTCTTTTTTCTAATAACACACACAATGAAATATTTTAATTTTTCTTACAACAACAAAAAATGAAATCTGAAAAATATTGATCCGGATTATTTATTCCAGTCCTTCAAAAATTTCTTATACAAGTATTATGTCTTCCGGTTTGATTTCAAGGACTTGAAATAAACTAAATTATTTATTTTTCTATCCAATTTCAAAGAAATATATCAATTTTTTTTTTGAAACTTTAATAAAAAAAATTATATAATTTTTTTCAAAAAAAAAGAGATAGGAACCGGCCATTTAATAGCCGGTTCCTAATAAAAACTAGAAACCGGCGGTTTAATAGCCGGTTCCTAATTGTTATTAGGAACCGGCGGTATAATAGCCGGTTTGGGCATTTTTAACAGAATTTGAGTTTTGTGGACAGAGTTGGCGAAATGTAAGTTTTGATGAACATGGATAAAAATGACGGGTTATAGAGATATTAAAATAATTAGGTAGCTTGAATTATAATCCATACTATTTTTTTTTTCTAATATACACACAAGTACACAACAATTCATTTAACCAAAAAATATTGATAGCAACTAGATAACTTTCGGGGTTATAAAGGAAAATATCTCCGCGCATCCAAATAAAAAATATATTTTTAAGGAAAGGGAGTTGCCCTGTCATTTTCACGGGGAGGCGCCCAGGTGAATTGTCTCATTAAATGAAAGCAAAAGAAAAATGAAAAAACGGAGTTGTCTCATTAAGAAAGAGAGACCAAATTGAGTTCAACTTTATTATTTCTGATTTTATATGTCGCGAGTCTACAAGTCATAATATTTACCCTGTGTTTTGGTTTAGATTCGGCCTGTCTGATTAAAATCCGCACGGATATTAAAGTTCCGCCTGCATTCTATCTCAGACTGGATTAATTTGGATTTTAATCAAAAAGTCAGGATGTAAACAAAAATATTTTATTATATGGACTTGTAAAATTAAAAGTTAAAACATTTTAATATCTACCTAAATTTTTTTATCTAAATTTCGAACATGAATAACATCGTTTCCTGTCACTCAATCAAAAGATCAATCGTCAACTATATATATATATATATATATATATATATATATATATATATATATATATATTTTGAAAATCAATGATGAAAGTTATTGCCAACTATTAAATATTCACAAAAGACTCGTTTGAATTTTGATCATACAATCTTTATATAAAAAGATATCATATTATCCCTAAATCAAAAACATGATTCTTGTTCGAATTTCGAACATGCAATCTTCACATTAAAAAAAATCTTATCTCTGAATCAAAGACATGAATATCAACCCTTTCATAATTAATACCATCGGTTTCATTAATTAAAAACATCTAGCATTCAAACTTGTCTCGCGGAGAAATGAAACTCGAGCAAAACTAGAGTGTGATGTGCTCACCAAGAGGAATTAGTAAGCACACCTTCAAAAGGCTATCAGATTAACTCTGAACTACGAATTCAAGCTGTTGAAATCCATGTACTTCGTGAGTGATGCATGTGAACGTAAATTTTTTAAAGTTTCGAATTCATTTAGTACATGATCAAACGGTAAAAAAAATAATGAAAAATGAATACATAAAATCATTTTAAAAAATAACTTAAAAAATATTCATTTTTTTTACCACTTGACCATGTACTAAATGAATTCGAAACTTTAAATTGTTTGCATGTACATAAATCACTCACGAATTACATGAATTTCAACAGCTCGAATTCATAGATCAGAGTCAATCTGATAGACTTTTAGAGGTGTGCTCACCAATTCCTCTTGGTGAGCACATCACACTCTAGTGTTGCTCATAAAACTTGTCATCATTCTTATTAAACCTATGATTTTATGTGAAAAAAGCATACGGCCCGTTGAGCTGCCTCAAAATTGGAAATTAAATTCTAAGATCCGTTCGGCTGCCTCAAAATTTCCATCATTTTCTATTTTAGTTCCATAAAAATTTCCAACTCAGTGTAAAATTATAGGAAATATCACATGAAGTCCGATCTCATTTTTATTTTCCCATCCTCTCTCCTTGCTTTCCATCTCAATAACACAGTTAAGTCTTCCATGTATCAATTGTGGGACTAATCAAATTTGATTCCGGACAGCAATATCTTTTTCTTCTTCTTAAATATATTGTTAAAATCAATACTAACCAAATCCGATTCACTGTGGTGAGACATCAGCATTTTTTTTATATTATTTTATTTTTAATATTAGTTTTTTTATATTAAGCCAACCTTAACTTGATTAGTTAAAAACTTAAAATAAATATAGAACGTTAGATTATTTAAAATCAATAATTAGATAATAAAATCATTTATGACTTAACTAAACTAAAAAAATTAAATAGATATACATAATTCAAAATAAATCAAGATTTTTCACAACTAATCCCACGATACAAATAAACACTCGTTTCACCGTATTCCATAATCAATCCCGTCCATACTCCGCGGGTTCTCATCTTTTCAAAAGTGAATTTCTATCTCCGTTAATTCTCATCTTATGTAATCCCGTGACATCCGAACATGTTCTACATATTTTCTTGAGAAAAAAAAATCCATATATAAATTTAGGCATGCTAACATGCTATCGTAGTTCTACTGTCAGATAATTATAACACACGATCTCGATTGCTCATAAAAAAATCTCTTACGAATCTGAAAAAACCTCACCAAAGAAATACGCAATTTATATCGTACACAAATACACAATTACTTTATCATGATAACAATAATTGCATTTTGAACCGGTCAATCACCATGTGGAATATTTGGAGTCGCGTAGTTTATAAAAAAAACTGAAACAGGAAGACAAATATCAATTTTCAAAATCAGATCGGATCTGATTGGATCATATATTAAATCATAAAATCAAGATGCGTGCTTCGGTTCGGATCATATATTATCACCTCTAGTTGAATACATGTGTATATATAGTTAGAATTTTTATACCGATCTACACTTGCGTGGATAATTAGATGTATTTTTGCATTGAGAGCATAAAAAAATTGAATACATTTTAATTGTTACATTTTAGTCACATTTTCGAGTCAGGCCAACCGAATAGAGGCTTCAAAACCCTAAGTAATTTATTATCTCATTTTACTTGATTATTTAAATTAATCACTACTACATGTGCGTTCTACTTTTACCTTCCTAATTCGTAACTCGAACAAGATCCGCGACGAATTTATTTTGTGTGCTAACCCATTGTTTGTATGGCATGTTTAACACTTCCTCAAAAATAATTATTTCTAAACAAAGTCCATTTATTTTTAAATAGTGGCCCAAGGCCTATTTGTACATTTCTTAAAAGCCCACTAGTAAAGGATTAATTTTCGGGTTTGGGCCCATGCCAAAAATACAAAGGCCCAAGTAAATGCTACATGTTTAATATATATGTAATAAGGGCGGCCCTATGAGCCCAAAATTCTTTTTAATTCCAAATTTGCATTTAGGTCCCTAAAATTTAACAATTCACAGAGGTTCGGCATTTTTCACATATAACCCCAGATCAAAATAAATTGCAATAAGGTCCCTGTCAGTTCAAGGACGCACATCACAGAACCACACAGCCAGTACCAGTGGCGTCACTGGGCCAATACCACTGGTACTGGCTTCGCAACATCTCAACCAGGCCCGGATAAGAGCCAATACCTCCCAATCAACCAGCACAGCACAACAGTAAACATCACCACAGCATACACAGCACAGCGCACAACTTACAGTACCGACTGGTACTGATGTACCAATGGTACCAGTAACAACAACAAACAACAAAAAAAATCACACAGCGGCATCACAGACAGAAAGGCATCACCGAAACCAACAACGATTTCAATCGCACGCGATAATAAAAGAAAAAGGAGTTAGGTCGTTACCAGGAAAGCAACGATATCACAGGGGGGTAAAAGAGAGCAACAGGGAACGGAGCCAACATGCACCACACCAGGCCAGACGCCAAAGTCAGCACAAGGCAACCGAATCACAAACACCACACCAGTAAAAAAAAAAATAGAGACAGAGAGATCGAAATTCCTCAACACATGAGCAACAAGAAACGAGAGAGAGAGAGAAAGAGATTTGGTAACCTCAGCGGAGAGAGAGAGAGAAGTATAAATACCCAACACCGCCAACGGACGAAATGGCCAAGGTCCTCTGACAACCGTAGCACCGAAGTCATCGCGCCCACGAGGGCGATGCGACTGGCGTAGGTGAGATCGAGTTCGAGCGAGAAAAGGCG